>CANXYI011561933.1:0-14156 GCA_948208565.1 Hura crepitans | reverse complement strand
TCATACATGTACAAAATGTTTTTAAAAAGGTTTTAAATTATAAGCATTTTTAATAAAGGTTGTTCAAATATTGTTTATGTGTCATTTCTCATTCAGGTCCAATGATCGAACCGAGTGAGAGGTGTCACATTTAGTTGTATCAGAGCTTTAATTTAGGTGTTCCTTGGTATATAATAATCATATATGAGCACTTAGAGTCTAAGATCATGCATCATATAATTATATACTATTAAGACTTATAATCTATTCTTTTTCCTATAGACCAAAGATGAGTGAGTCTACACCTTAAAGGGGTGCTAAAGAAGTTGAGAGCGATACACCTACCTCTATTAATAAACCCATAAGGACAAGACCTCAACACTTAGTGCAGTGGGAGTTAGTTTACTAGTTTAACTGATTTTTCTATAATAGATGGTAGAGTTTTTTAGTTAAGCCACTGCTACAACTATAATTCCTCCTCCACCAGTACAATAGCCTCTAGTTTCTTAAGCCCTTTAGAAGACCTAACTAGAAAGGATTAAAAAGGTAAGGGCTAAGAATTTTAGAGGTGAAAGATTAGATGACTTAATCAAGTCTAACTATTGGCTTAAAAGGATTATCTTAATTATGTAATAGCTTAAATGTATTCCTGAAGAGAGCTTAATTTGTACAACATCCTACTATAAGAGGAGGCATTTAGATGGTGGGATTTATTGATAGAGCATATGCCAACTGGGAAAGTAACATAGGATTTCTTTTTGGAGAAGTTCAAGAAGAAATATATCACAAAATATTTTCTTGATAAAAAGAGGCATGATTTTATAGACCTCAAGTAGAGACACTGCTCTATATTAGATTATGAAAAAGAGTTTGCCAAGTTAAGTTGCTATGGTAAAGAGATGGTTACAGATATGGCAGAAGGGTGTAAGAAGTTTGAGAAGAGCCTAAACTATGAGATTAAGCTTTAAGTGGCTCTTATAAAGCCTATAGATTTTGCAATCTTAGTGGCAGCAGCACATATAGTTGAGGATATTTAGAAAGAGAGGAAGGAGTTTTACTAGAAAAAAAACCTTATGGTCAAAGGCAAGCTTGTTTAGCTCCTCATTCTAAAAAGAAATACAAGTATGATCAACCCAAAAAGAGGTAATAATAAAGGCAAGGTTAGACTTAGAAGTCTTGGTAAAGGGCTTAAGTAGCTAGTAAACTAGTCTCTACAACTAAGAGTGTATAGTAGGGAGATGACAACATTATAACAAGAAGTATGGGAAAGTTTATCTGAAGACAATTACTAGAGCATGGTATGGGTGTGGTTTTAAAAACCCCTATTAGAAAGAATGCCTAGTGAGACCTATTGCATCTACGTAGTTTTAGACATCTTCACCAGCTGTTGCTAAAAGCCAGAGAGGAGATAAGGGAGACAAAATAGATAGATTAGTGAGCAATTAGTGACCTAGATCAGTGATAGCAGAGAGCGCAAAACTTAGAACACCTACACTTCAGCATGCCATTAAGGGTAAGAGAAGATGTTGATTCTTTGGATGTGATTACAGGTACATTTTATCATTTTTATCTTTTAATTTTTATGTTTAGTTGATCTAGGTTTTACTTATTCATATATATACACTGCATAGGCACAAGATAAGGGGTTAGAGTTAGAATAGCTTGACATAGACATTATGGTTAGTAATCCCATAAAATAGTATGTGGTAATTAATATAGTCTATAAAGAATGTCCTTTGATAGTGTAAGGACATGTGTTTTTTGCTAATTTTATTGAGTTACCCTTCAATTACTTTGATTTGATCTTGGGCATAGATTGGTTGTCCAAGCATAATACAATAGTAGATTGCACAAAGAAGAGGATTTCTGTTAGAATAGCTGATGGATTAGAAGTCATAGTCATGGGTAAGAGATCAAACTTCATGTCTAATGTGATTTCCACTATTATAGCTAGAGGGATGATAAAGAAATGTTGTCAAGCCTATTTGGCCCATGTGGTTGATACCAAAAGAGATAAACTAGATGCTAGTTAGATACCAGTATTTGTAAAGATTATAAATGTGTTTCCAAATGAGCTACACAATTTGCAACCAGAACAGGAGCTTGAGTTTGGATATAAGTAATACTTAGTATAACACTAGTATTGATAGCTCCATACAAAATGGCACTTATAGAGCTTAAGAAGTTAAAAATCCAATTGTAAGAATTACTTGGTAAGGGTTTCATAAGATCAAGTGTACCACAATGGGGAATATTGATTTTATTTATGAAGAAAAATGATGGATTTTGAAGATTATGTGTGGATTATTGGCAACTGAATAAAGTGACAATTAAGAACAAGTCTTTATTGCCATGGATAGATGACCTTTTTTTTTATCAACTTAGAGGAATGGGATTTTTCTCTAAGATTGACCTAAGATTAGGGTATTGTCAGTTGAGAGTTAAGGAAGTAGATATTGCTAAGGCAACTTTTATAATTAGATATAGGCACTAAGATGTCTTACTTGTGAATAAATATGGATGTTGTAGACTATGTGACTAGATGTCTTACTTGTTAGCAAGTGAAGGTAGAGCATCAAGTTTCATCAAGATTGTTGTATCTTATAAAAATACAAGAGTGGAAATGGGATAGTGTCACTATGGATTTTATTTTTAGGCTCTACCTATGGCTAGAAGTAAGTGTGATTCTGTATGGCTAGTTTTGGATTGATTGACCAAGTTTGCTCACTTTATACTTATGAGAATGGATTATTCACTAGAGAAGTTGGTAGAATTGTATATTGATGGGATACTGAGACCACATAGATTACTATCTTTAATCATATATAATCGAGACCTGAGGCATAACACCTTAGGCACTCAACTCAGCTTTGGTATGGCATTTCATCCATAAATAAATAACCAATCTGAGAGTCATTTAGGTAATTTTAGCATTTGAGTGACCTTAATAACAAGTTGATTATATGTTTATAATGAAAATATGTTTGATAGGTGCTGGAAGACATGCTATGAAGTTGGGTCATAGAGTTTAAAAGGAGTTAGGATCAATACCTTTCCTTAGTGGAATTTGCTTATAACAATAGTCACTAAGCAAGTTTGGCCATTGCTCTATATGAGGCTTTATATAAAAAGAAGTGTAGAACTCATGTATGTTGGAGTGAGTTAAGTGAGAACAAGATGATGGGAAAAAAACTTGATTAAAGATGTTAAAGAAAAAGTAATAATTATCAAAGAGAGATTGAAAGCTACATCAGAAAGACAAAAGTCATATGCTAACTTGAAGAGGAAAGATATAGGTGTGAAGTTAGAGAGTGTTTTTTTCAAAGTATCTCCATGGAAAAAAGTCATAAGATTTGGCAAGAAATGCAAGTTAAGTCTAAGGTTTATTGGTTTATACAAGATAACTAAACATATAGGGCCAGTAGCTTATAGACTAGCTTTGCCTCTAGAATTGCAACATATCCACAATGTATTCTATGTATCGATACTTTAGAGATATAGATTAAGCACTTCATATATGGTTACAATTTAGAGTTAAAATACATTTAGATTTATCTTATAAGGAAGAACTAATAAGGATTTTGGTGAGAGAAGTTAAAGAATTGTGGAATGAGATAATAACACTAGTGATGATGTTTTGGATGTATCAAAACATCAAGGAAGAAACCTAGAAAAGTATAAGTGAGATGAAAGAGTAGTATCCATATCTATTTGATTTAGGTAATTTTATGGAAGAAATTCTTTTAAAAGGGGAAGAAATGTAATGCCGAAAAATCTTGGTATTATGAATAGTACTTCTCAAGACATGATTAGTGCTTCTAAGACACGAATGGAAGTATTAATCATAATATAATTTTCTAAAAAATTTGAAGTGAAAACAAAGTCATTTAAAAGGTAAAAAAATGAGAGTAAAGATTTTACAGTGATGTCGCATGAACAGTAACCTAGTTTTGGCTAAGCCATAAAATATTTTGTTTTTACTCAAAAAAATTTACGATTGGCATAACCTAATGCTTAAATACTCTAAATAGTCTATTGGCATTGGAATTAGAATATTTAAAGCTGGAGAAGAATTTATTTGAATCAAACAAATATAAAAATATTTTATTAAATTGGATTTTCTTAATTTTTGCACACAATTTTTATGAGTCTTCTAGGTTTTAATGTAAATGATTTTATGGCATATTAAAGGACTTTAAAAAAGGATTTTAGATAGAGTAAGATAGCTTGAAAAATGAAAGCCACTAGATCATGTGGACCACCAATTTTGACCATCCACTAAAATAGGTATAAAAGAGTCAAAATTGATTAAAAAGTCAACATTTCATTTTCTTATTCATGTTTTTCTCTTATAGTGGCTGATGCCATGCTTTTTCCTCCCTACCTCCATTTGTGCTTCTTCTCTCTTATGTCAAGCCTTGGAAACAAATCAAACCCATTAAATTAAGCCCTTTGGATCTTGTTTATAGCACTGATTTCAATATAAAAGGCTTTGATTCGAAGATTTTTAAGGTTAGGGTTTTATATGAATAGTAACCAAAATTTGAAGGAGTGATTTTCTTTTGGGTTTAATATTTTTCTAAGAGTTTATGGAGGTTATATAAGACATTTATGAAGTTAGATTTCAATTTAGTTTTGTGATTAATATTTTATGAATTTTTATTTACGGTAATGTTGTATGTTGTATAGTGAAAGGAGACCAAGGCACTTCTAAGGGTAAAGAAAAAGTGTAGAAGACTTATTGGCATCCAAAAGACACTATTTGGTATGTGTATTTAAAATAGCATAAATTTTCAGTGTGTGTGTATATGTTAAAATGTGTATGTTTATATGTGTTTAATATGTAATGTATGTCATTTGGTGTAAACTTGTGTGTGATAATAATATGATGTTAATAATTTGATTTTAGACCTATTACCATGATGATAATATGATGTATTAATGATGGTTAATGGTTAGCCAAAACATACCTAGCATTTAAATTAGTGTTATTATTGATAATGTTGAGTACTGAGATGATAGTTGTGATAATTAGTACCAAAAATGTTTGTGTGGTTAATTTGATGAGTGTTTGCTTGAGTTAAGGTACATTAGGGTTAATGGCAACTTAATGATCTTAAGAGCATGTGATGTGATATTGACATCTTAATTGGAGATCTAGCATAAAAATTTTGTTCGAAAAAGTTATGACTAGAAATACTAGTAATATGTAATAAATAATGTTATGTTAATGTTAAGCTGAAGCATTCTCTCAGTTAAAGAAGGACTTAAATGAGGATAATTTAACATGCTACAACATGTTTATGTTGACAATATGCTATATGTGAAATATGAATCGAAATTGATGCCTATACTCATTTTATGTGCTTAAAAGAAAAAGGCATGTATGTTGTGTATGATAATATTAGATATGGTTATGTTTTAAGAACAATGACTATGTTTGATGGATTTAATGTTGCCACATGATGAAGAATATGGTTTTGAACAACGATGAGATAGGGGCATGACCAAAATCCCTAATTATGTAAGGCTAAAGGATTATGTTTCTTAGTGAATACTTAAAGTATTCATAAGACACATTAATGGCACATAAGCATAAGGTAAGTGGAAATGCTTGTAAATTGTTGTAAAAGTGGCATAATGTGATTATGAAAAAGCATGAATGATTTATATATCTTATGATGTCATATGTGTGACAAAAATAATAAAGCAACATAAAATGAAATCATAATAAAATTGTTCTTAGTTACCCCCTTTGGTTATTTGTTGGCTAAAGGACTTGTAAGTTATTTAAAAGCTATTCTAATGAGCTAAAATATAATTAAGAATCATAGTGCCTTATATAAGTAGATAACCTATCTTGGATAAGTTGGCCAATCAACTAGGGAGATTAGAAGTTGCTAAGGCACTTCCAATGTATTTTTGCCTATGGGCTTTTATTTGATATGAGACCTACTAGTCAATGTACCAAACCTATGATAAATGCTTTAGACCTTTATGTAATTATCTTAGACCTTTATGGTCAAGGCTAGACCTTTATAGTCAACGTATTAAACTTTCAGGTCAATGATAGACCTTTGTGGTCAACGATTCCTATTATCCAATATAGGAGTTTGTCTTAAGTATATAGGCAAATTTAATGAGTAATACTTAACTCTATAAGACTTGGTGATATAAATCAATATTAGAACATGTATGTTGATAGTTCAATCTATATGTGAATGAGTGATGTAAATTATTATGAATGCTCACTTGTACACTTATGTATGACACACTACACATATTATAATTTGTCTACATTTATTGATGCTGAATGTATGCATGAATGTATGAATGCATGTGTATGAGTTAAATTATGCTATATTGAATACACCACTAAGCATTATGCTTAGCACATCATTTTTTTTGTGACATATAAGTAAAAGTATAGATAGAGCTTGAGGCCTTACTAGCAGTGTAGATTAATAGACACCATATCTTGGTATTTTGACATTTCCTTTGTATAAATTATGCGATGTATATTATGTTGGCACTCATATGTTGTACAAAGGGGAAAAGGGCCTAAGCTAATTTTTATATGTTTTGCAACTCTAATTAAGATGCAATATTTTGTGATATGCATAAGTGAACTGCTATTATATTAGATCTTCGATATTTTCATGATGTGATGGTGAATGGTTTAAGATTATGATGTGTTCTGTATGTGGCATAGATTAGGAGGACCCTGTTGTGATTATTGAGTTTGAATTATTTTAGAAGTGTTATTTTTAAAGGAAGGTTAGTATTCATTTTAGGATAATGTCACGGTATAGTCATTATGCTGCCAAATTTTCAACACGATGATTTCACAAATGGTTTTTTAAAATTTTAAAAAGGTTTTAAGTAAATCAAGATATTAAAAGTTCATACATGTACAAATGTTTCAAAAAGGTTTAAATTATAAAATTTTTTAATAAAGTTAGTTCAGATATCATTTGGTGTCACTTCTCATTCAGTTCTAGTAATAAGACTAGGTGAGTGTTGTCACAAGGAGGACTAGGATGCTTTAGATGTGATATTTTCTTTCTTTGGTCTTGATATACATATTCTTATTGATTCTAGTTTTACAAATTCTTTTATATGTGTATCCTTTCTTGAATTTGATAATATGCATGCTGATATGGTGAAACATGAGCTTGTAGTAACCAATCTTGTAGATGAAAGTGTGTTTGTTAATAAGATGTTTAATAACTACCCACTAGTAATTTATGGTAAGGAGTTTAAGTTTGACTTGATATATTTACCTTATTGAGAATTTGATCTAATTTTAGGTATAAATTGGAAATCGAGATATCAACCTATAGTAAACTATAAAAAGAAGAGAGTCAACTTGAGATTACTTAATTATGAGGAATTGATAGTGTTTAACATCAGATAAGATGAACTGTATAATGTGATTTCTTCTATAGAAGCAAAAAGAACATTAAGAAAGCAATGTCTAACTTTTCTTACACATGTAATTGACATAAAGATAGAGAACCTTAAGCTAGGGAACATACCTATAGTTAGAGAGTTTTTATATGTGTTCCCTGATGAACTACTAGGGTTACCACTAGAAAAAAGTGGAATGGGCTACTAAAAAAGTACCTAATACCACTCCTATTTCTATAACACATTATTGAATGGCTCTACTTAAGTTGAAAGAACTTAAGTTGCAGTTATAAGAGCTACTCAATAAAGGATTCATTAGACCTAGTGTTTCACCATGGGGAGCTTTAGTTTTATTTGTCAAGAAGAATGATAGATTCATAAGACTTTATAATAATTACTAACAGTTGAATAAAGTGATAGAAAAGAATAAATATCCTTTACCCAATATAGATGATCTATTTAATTAATTAAGAGGTATAGATGTATTTTCCAAGATTGGTTTGAGATTTAGATGCTACCAGCTTAAGACCAAGGATTGTGATGTACTTAAAACTGCTTTTAAAACAAGATAAAGACATTTTGAGTTCCTTGTTATGCCATTTGGAATCACAAATGCACTTGTTACTTTTATAGATCTCAAGGATAGAGTTTTGAAATTTTATTTGGATCAATTTATGGTGGTTTTCATTGATCACATCTTAGTATACTCTAAGACTAAAAAAGAACATGATCAGTATTTACTATTAGTGTTGTAGACATTAAGAGATCATTAACTCTATACTAAACTAAGCAAGTGTGAGTTTTAGCTAGAACAAGTTTCTTTCTTAAGCCATATTATTTCCTTTGATGGGATACAAGTAGATCTTAGTAATATTGAGGCAATCCTTAACTAGAAGTTCCTAAGAATTTTACAAAAATCCATAGTTTACTCAATCTCATAAGGTATTACAAATGATTTGTAAAAGGATTTTCTATAAGAACTTCTCCACTCACAAAACTTTTACATAGAAATTTTAAGATTGAATGCTAAATATCATAGTAGCTTTAAAGTGTTAAAGAGGATGCTAACATAAGCTTCAATCGTATAACAGGTTTTAATGGGTAAGGATTTTTTGATCTATAGTGATGCTTCCCACAATAGACTTTGATGTGTTCTAATGTACAAGGGAAAGGTAATTGCTTATGCTTCTAGGCAAATTAAGCCTTATAAGCTTAATTACCCTACACATGACTTGGAATTAGTAGCCATTGTCTTTGCACTTAAGATATGGAGGCATTACTTTTTAGAGAGAAATGTTAGATATACATAGGTCACAAAAGTTTGAAGTACTTAACTATTCAAAAAAGTTGAATTTAGAATAGTAGAGATAGGTGTAATTGATTAAATATTATGATTATGTCATAAGCAAAGGCAATGTTAGCTAATTCTCTTAATAGAAAATTCATAGGAGCTTTGAGAGTGTCAATGCTTGGTTGAGCATAACACTTGACGAAGTTAGTTTGGCTGAGTTAAAGGTAAGGCCTAACCTTGTGCAATAAATTCGAGAAGCTTAAAAAGAAGGTGAAGGGATGAAATTAGTGATAAAAGATATTCAAGATGGAATAGTAGTACAGTACTCTCCTAAAAATAATGGGAGTTTATATTTTAAGAATGAATTATAAGTACCTAATATACTAAAGCTAAGGAAAATTATTTTGATAAAATCACATATAACATTCATTTTGGAAGTGACAAGATGTATTAGGACTTGAAGTCTTTTTATTAATGGCCTAGCATGAAGAGAGATATAACAAACTTTGTGACCAAGTGTTTCTTATGCCAACAAGTGAAAGCTGAACACCAAGTTCATTATGTGCTATTGTAACCAATCAGTATGCCTAAGTGGAAGTGGGAGAGAATCACCACAAACTTCATAATAGGACTTCCTATTAATCAAAAGAGTCATAATGCCATTTGGGTAATTATGTATAGATTTATTAAGTTAGCTTATTTTCTCCCTACTAGACAAGATTATTCTCTTGATCATTTGGTGCAATTATATAATGATGAATTAGTCTAGTTGCATGGAGTGCCCACATTTATTATATCTAATAGACATTCTAGATTCACTACCAAATTTTGGGAAAGCTTACATAGATCTTTAGGCACTAAATTGAGTTTCTATATAGCTTTCCATCCTCATACTGATGGATAGTTAGAAAGAGTAATTTAGGTAAAAGCTTAAGGTCACTTATACTTCCATAACAAGATATAAACTAAAAAATTGATATGATAAATTCTAAAAGACATGTAGAGAAGCTGTGTTATGGATTTTGAAGGAAATTCAGATGGACATCTTTAGTTAGTAGAGTTTGCTTGTGATAATAGTTATTAGTTTAACATTCAAATAGCAGCTTATGAACCTTTGTATGGAAGGAAATGTAGAACTCCATTATACTGGACTAAGATAGGAGAAAGTAAAGTTTTTGGGCCAAAAGTTATTAGATAAGCTGAAGAGAAAGTGAAGTAGATCTCAAATAGATTAAAGGCAGTAATTTACAAGTAGAAATCTTACACATAACAAAAAAAGGATATAGAATATTAAGTGGGAGAAAACATTTTTTTAAAGGTATCTCATTGGAAAAATATTTTGAGATTTAGAAAGAAAGGAAAATTGAGTCCTAGGTTCATTTAACCTTATGAGTTTTTAGAATGTGTAGGTCTTATACCCTATAGACTAACTTTACCACTTCAATTGTCTAAGAATAACATTGTGTTCCATGTGCCTATGCTTTGGAGGAATAGATTTGATCTTTCTTATGTTATAATGTTACAACATATTCAAGTACAATTAGACTTATCATATAAAAAAAAGCCAATTGAGATTACTACTACTAAAATAAAAGAATTAAGAGGGAAAAGGATACCTTTAGTTGTGGTATTATGGAAAGACCATAGAGAAGAGAAAGCAAA
Source organism: Hura crepitans (assembly GCA_948208565.1). Lineage (NCBI taxonomy): Eukaryota > Viridiplantae > Streptophyta > Magnoliopsida > Malpighiales > Euphorbiaceae > Hura > Hura crepitans. The sequence continues at coordinate 3,814 of CANXYI011561933.1, read as the reverse complement.
TTGGGAAAGTAAAGAGATTATAAGGAAACAACAACCTCAACTTTTTAGATCTAGTATATTACAAGGATTAAATTTCTTTTAGAAGGGAAGATTTGTAACATCCTTAACATTTTATAATTTCATGAGTACTACTTCTCCTGATATTAAGAAGTTAAATTTTCTCAAATGGGAATACATGATGAAATTTGGGATTTTATTTATTTAATATTCAAGAAAATAATATTTATGAAATAACTATTTTTAAGGATACACAAAATAGTATTTTACATGAAATAATTTTAAAAGAGAACATTTTAAAAAGATTAAAGATTAGTGAAAGAAAGGCTTATAATTAAATGATGAGAAGTGAAGGAAAGTTTTCAAATTGCTTATGAATAGGCTAAGTTTTGAAAGAAGAAAGAGAAACCTCTTTCTTTCCTTCCTTGATCTCCTTAGCCAACGCATGCTTCACTCCCCCTTTTCTCCTTTTTCTATATTTCATCAACATTTTGAGAAATTAATCCATTATTTTTTTAATTTCACATTTACAGCACAACAATTATGAAGAAATATTATTTGATTAAAGGCAAGAATTTGAGGTAGAGCTCATGGGAATTTTGGCTAAGGAGCTAATTTCTCTCTCTATGCATTTTCTTCACTTCTTACTTTTTTCAAAGGGAAATTTGGGTCTTTCAAAGAGGGGAATGCTTATAGAATGTGATAAATATGGTGTAGTATAAAGGATTAGAGTTTAAGTGGAAGGTTGAGCTTTTTTCTCTTAGGGTTTAATAGAGTTAAAGTGAGGACCAATTTTTCATTCTTTTGAGTGGAAAGGGGTGAATTTTGGAGTTTCCATAGATGAATCCTTGAGGTTGGTAATTCTAACCTTAAATTTATTAAACAATTATAGTTTAAGAATGCTTTAAGTTATGTTAATGATCATGTATGAAGGATATCTATGAATTTGATAAATTGAATAATTAAAGTAAGTGCCTAAATGACCGTATAGATATTGGATTGCTTAGAATAACACATGGAATAAAAAGGCATGCATGAACCCAAATATTGGATAGAATTGTGTTGAAGAAAGGCTTGAAAATTGAGATAAGCATGTTTATAGGCTCATTTCTTTAATTAATAAAAAATGCATATATACTTGATGAGAAACTATGAATTTAATTCTTTCATGTGAAATATGTTGAGAAGATGATGTGTGAGAGTTTATGTTAATCAAATATTAGATGGAATTATGGCTAAAGTGACAAGCTATGAAAACTGACTAGTGATGACGAATTGGGCCAAATGCATGTGTAAATAAAAACAAAATAATGTAAAAAGCTATTTTTATAGTTAGTGTGTCTTTAAACTCAATATGTAAATACCTAAATGTCAATTTTATGTTTCAAATTATAAAGGGCTAAAATGTGTTGAAATGGCTAAGTTGGCTGAATGTATTCACATAGAAATATGTAATCTTATTGTAAAGCTAGATTTACAATTAGGAATCAATATATTTTCTTCATATTAAATTTTACTTTATTATGCATATGAACCTTTAATATGTGTTACTATTTCAAAATGAAATAAAATGATTAAAATGAAAGAATTGGAATTCTAGTTATGTATATAATGATAAAAGATGTTTATTTGACTAATTTTTCATTGTGTGTGATTATGCAATGAGAGGTGTTTTGACATAAGGAACCCCTTTCATGCTTATTAAATGGAATGAATGCTAAATGAATGGTATGTATATCATATTTCTTCCAAAGGTATGCGTGTTTAAGCAAAAATGCATTATGTGTGAAAGAATAGTGAAAAATGATGAATTATGCATATGTAAAATTGAAAACATGGTTCTTGGCATTTAATGCATGTGGTAAATGCCTTTATCTTGTAAAAAATGATGCAATGAGCTATATAAGCTATGCCAAAAGTGAATTTTGTATACAGGAACTACATAAGGATGAGAAAAACCCATTTCTACTTAGTTTTAAGTGGAATAGGATAGTTTGGCTTGCAAAATAAAGGACTTTACAGATCTACCACCATTTGTTAGCTTAGTTACCACCATATAGTTTTAGCACCTTTAGTTCGGTGCTGGCACCAATTCTCGTACCATTCGAGTACTATCATTTTATACCTTTAAGTACCACCCTTATGCTCTAGAAAACACCACTAGGGTTTTTTATCCTCATAAATTAAAGTATTTTAGGAAGAAATGGGTGATATAAATATTGTACAATTAAAAAAATGTAATATGCTAATGTGAAATAGCTATGTAGTGTGTGTGATGCATATTAATGAACATTGTAAGATTATGCATATAATTAATCTTTACATGTAAACCATCATGATGTTATTGATGATAACATATTAAGCAACTTATTATATGTAAGTATTTAAGTATTGATTGACTTTGTATCAGTGACTTACTATGTTCATGTGAATAGTGAGAGTATAAGAATATTAATGAAATCATACAATGATGCTTATATCTTCATGACTTGTATAAGATGTTAGCATGTGTAATAGTTTTTTTTTTAAAAAAAACTATATTTGCTCTTTGGTACACATAACTTAGGTAATCATAAGAAGTTATCTTGGTTAGAAATATCCACTAAGGACCCTATCCTCAATGTAGTTTCTTATTGTGTAATATGTAACTATCTAGAAATATCTTTTTTGGGTTATACATATATCTCTAATATGTAAAGTATGTACAAAATTATGAACTCTATGATGGTAAGCCTTTATGAGTATATGTGCATGCAATTTGAAGATAGTAGTGCGATATTGATGAGATTGTTTATGGCTTAGTAAAATTGATGAATCAATTTATTTGGGATGAAGTATATGTGCATGATTTTAATGTAATGAGTTGGTATGGAATATTTGAGATTATAGAAGTGCTTTATTTTATAGGGAATATTTTTGGTTTTAACCCTAAATAGTTGTTATGCTATCATATTTTTTTTTGTCAAAACTTAAGGTTTTAACTAAAGGATTTTGAGATGATTTTATTTTATGTTTTTCCCTATGATCTTAAAGTTTCTAAATGATTTTTAATGTTCATCTTTTAAAAAGTATTCATCTGATTCAATCAAGATTAAAAATGTTTTCCTAATTACATGTATGCTTTACATTTTTATATATGTTAACCTAGCTATGATATGACATAATGTAGCATACCTGTATCTTGTTATATGGAATTTGATAAGGGTGTCACATTTACGCTTGATAAATTTTTTTAAAAAAAATGTAAGTAGCATGTTTGGGCCTTAAATGGAGAACTAATGTAGAGATTATGATATATTTTACTTGGCATGAGAGTGGTTAGTAGGGCCACCTGGCCTTTACACTAGGACCTCTGATCTTTTATACTGGAAAGGTTCAGAATTTAGATCTTATTTATGCTCGAATAATATGCATTCTTTGTATATTGTAACATTTATCAATCCCGTATCAAGTATGCATGCATTATATTTAAGAACAATTATGTCACCTTTTCATGTAAAGAAAGTAAAGTATGATAATTAAAGGAATACAAAAAGTGTAATTGTACATCTAGAAAGTGGGCTAGTAATTTGTTATTACGTAACCTAAAAATTACCTATAATTCCACAGGAATTGACAGTAATTGGCTAACTCCCATCTCTAGGAGACTGGCCTTTATTAAAATACATTTTTTTGTTATTGCGACTTTTAATTAAGAAAACTCAAATCTACTTTATTATAAAAAATACCAATTAATTATGTAGAAAAAAATTTTAATGTGAGGTTAAGGTTTAACATGTAAAATAAGTTATTAACTATCTATTACAAACCCATAATA
>CANXYI011561886.1:0-12830 GCA_948208565.1 Hura crepitans | reverse complement strand
AGATGTGGCAGAGTATGTTGCTAGATCTCTAACATGCCAGCAGGTAAAGGTTAAACATAAAGTTTCTTCTGGATTGATGCATCCTATAGCAATACTAGAATGGAAATAGGAAAAGATGATAATGGATTTTGTAATAGGATTACCTATGACTAGAGGTAAATGTGATGTTGTGTGGGTGATTATTGACAGACTAACTAAGATAGCTCACTTTATCCCTATCAGAATGGACTACTCACTAGAAACGGTAGCTAAACTATACATTGATGAGATTCTTAGACTTTATGGTATGTCTGTGGCAATCATTTCTAATAGAGATCCTTAATTTGTTTCTAGGTTTTAGAAGAAGTTGCATGAAGTCTTAGGCATTAAATTAACCTACAACACAACTTTTCACCCTCAGACAGATAGATAATCAGAAAAGGTGATATGCTTGAGGATATGCTATGTAGCTATGCCATTGAATTTAAAGGTAGCTGGGATTAATATTTTTCTCTAGTTGAATTTGCCTACAATAACAGCTATTAAACTAGTTTTGGCAAGGCCCTATATAAAGCATTATATAGTAAAAGGTGTAGAACTCCTTTGTGCTAGAGTGAGATTAGGGAGAACAAGATATTAGGAGTTGATCTAATTAAAGATGTAAAGGAAAAGGTTAAGGTGATTAGAGAAAGATTGAAAGCTATAGCTAATAGGCAAAACTCTTATGCTAATCTAAAGCGGAGGGATATTGAATATGCTATTGCTAAGAAAGTATTCTTAAAGGTATCTCCATGGAACAAGGTCTTTAGATTTGGGAAAAAAGGGAAGCTGAGCCTTAAATTCATTGGAATATATGAAATCACAAAAATAGTGGGATCTCTAGCATATATGGTAGCCTTGCCATTTGAATTATCATAGATTCATGATGTGTTTCATGTCTCAATTTTAAGGTGATACAGATCAGATCCCTCCCATGTTATTCTAACAACAAATGTGGAAATACAACCAGACTTGAGCTATAAAGAAGAACCAATACAGATATTAGCTATAGAGGTGAAATAGTTGAGGAATAAAGTCATTCCTTTAGTTAAAGTCCTCTAGAGGCATCATAATGTAGAAGAAGCTACATGAGAGCCTAAAGAGTATATGATGGCTTAGTATCCAAACCTATTTACTCTAAGTAATTTCAAGGATGAAATTTCTTAAGAGGGAAAGAATTGTAATACTCGTAAGTCGAGGCTCTGTGAATAGTAAAATTGAGGTCAAAAAGTGTTCCTTGAGTGTCGAGTCACCTTCATAAGCCTCGAGGTAGGGGTACTACTCATGAAACTTTAAGGGGCCTTAAAATAATGAAATTGACTTAATTTAAAGATTTAGAAAAACTAATAAATTATTTTAGGCTATAATCTATTAGGCTGTAGGCTCAGATGGAGTTGGGCTAAGAATAACCCAGGATGTGCCTAGACATACCTAAAAATTCCATACCCTAAAGGTCAAAAATTTCCCTGAGTCCATTGGTAAAAGAATTTTGGAATTTCGAGGTCATTTGCAAATTTTCTTAATTTTGGGGTTTTAGACGAAAATTGTGGTAATTGGTTAACTATCCTGTCGATGGAATTTGGCAATGAAATTTTATGAGCCTCTAAATGAGACTAATTGAGGATTTTTAAAATAAACATAATGATTTTTAGAGGTCTATGTGATTTTTAAATATTACCCAAAGTTTTTATTGAATATGAGTTATTTTGGGATGCTCGAGTGGTATGTGGTCCCACCAATGCCACCTCAGCCACTATAAAAGGGCTCAAAGTGACACTTACCTACCCACTTGGCAATTTACCCCCACCACCCACCCATGTTCCCTTCTTCCTCCTCTCTTTGTCCTGATGACATTTCTTCTTTGCTTTCACTATTTTTGCTTCATTTTGTAAGCTTTTCTCTTACCAATTGCCTTTAAAAATCCTTTAATTGTATTTTGTATTGATTTGTAAAGGCATTGGAGGCCATAAGAGTCCCTAAATTTTATGATAATTCAAGAGAGCTCAAGTGTAGATCAAAAGGCTGTTAAGAACTAACTTTTGATTTGTAAGTGTTTCTACCATTTTTAATTTATTTCCTAAAGGATTTGGTGATTCTAAGAATGCCTATATCCTTGGAATTTTATTTGGAGACTTGTGTGATTTTTCAAGGAATTTTGAATGGGAATGGTGTGAATGGAAGTAAAAAGGAATTGAGCTGTGCTTTGGCCATTTTCAAGCTTAAAGTGAATAATTCATCTCCTTTGCTAGTGAGGTAAGTGATTTTAAGGCATACAAAAAATGTACCTTGAATTTCAAATGTGACAAGTGTAGAAATCTTGTATGAAAATGGTGGAAAATGTAGTTGATGTATGTGAATTAATGAATTAGGCATGTATTTAGGTTAATTATGTATGGAATGCATGCTTGGAATGGTAATTTGGTGAAAATAATCTATGGAGGTGCTTAGTCCCCATTTGGCCGAGAGGTTTGTGCAAGGGTGTGCGCATGTGTATGACTTGTTTAAGCTAACTTTAGCATGGATTCTAGTGTGTTTGACATAGAAATACATGATTTATGGTGGAAATTTAGAGTGTGAGCATTTGGCCTCTTTTGGCTGAGAGGTTGCTTGGCAAGTAGGCTAGGGATATAGTGAGTTACCATGGCAATTTGTGTGGCAATAAACTTATTAGTGATGGCATTTTAGGTATAAGTGAATAAGGCTTGTGTGAGTGTGCACTAAGTATGGTAGAGGCATGTCTAAGGTGTAAAATGGCCTAGATTGCATGGTAATGGCATTGTGTGTGTGTAAGTATGCTTATGTGATGTTAAAATATGTGTATGGGTGCTTAAACATGATTGAAAGCATGTGTATGGCATAACTTGTATATATATGTGATATGGCATGCCATATTTTGTATGCATTGTACAATATTCATATGGCATGACTTAGGTGAATATGCATAAGTAATAATTCATGAAATGCAAGAACAATAGGATACATTTTAATGTTAAAAGATGGTTAAAAAGGGGACTTGAAATTAGGTTATAATAGCTTAGTAAAAATGGCCTTGAAATGAACTAGTTTTGGCATGAAAATGATACTTTATTTTAAGACAACTTGTATGGTTAATGGGAAATGGAATGGAAGCCACTTATATGGCAATTTGATATATATATTTGAGCTCAGCTTTAAGCCTATAAAAGTGTACGGAAATGAGCATAAATGGCAATGAAAAATGGCTTGAAAATGACCTAATTTAGACTTGGCTTACGTAAAAATAGAAAATGACCTATAACTGTCCTGTAAAATAAAATTTGGGACTATGTTTAAAATGACCGTTTAGCATGTGTATATATGAACCAAGATAATAGACTAGGCTAGAGTTAATATGGCTTTAATTATGCTAAAGACAGTGCCTCAAAATATTTCAAAAAATTTACTCATAATTGTCTAGTAAGGCTAAAAATGACTAGCAACTGCCCTGGTCAAAAATCGACTGTCTAATAAAAATTATAGCTATCTATTTTTCAAATTGGAATATTATAAAAAGCTGACTAGTAAAGAAATAAACTTAAAATGAAGTTAGATGGACCATTAGTTAGAGACCAACTAGATGGGTTGACTGATTAACTTAGAGTTTAGTAGCTGTTAGACTATTTGTTTATTAGACTAGGTCGGTACAGTGATAAAGGTCCATAATTGGGCCATTGCACCAGTCTATGGGGCAAACCACTATATTGGTATCAATTTTGTCTATATATCATATTAGGCCGATGCAGCTGCAAAGGCCCCTAGAGGGGCCATTGCACTTATTTATTGGGTAGACGAGGATAAATAATTTGACATGATAAATTGCCATTGGGAGGTCTATGGACTGATCCATATGTATAGTTGCTCATTATTTTGCCCTTTGGGATGTTCCTGTGAACTAATCCCTATGCTTATATCTAGCCGGTGTAGTGGTTAAGGTCTAAAATGTAGGCCACTACACACTTTTTTAGTTCCCACTTTGTCCAGTGTTTGTAAGTGTTGTCTATCAAATCGAGCCTATGAGATGGTATTAAAGTAAAGTAAAATACATGTTTAGAATAATTGATGATAATTTATAATGATAAATTTAGTAAATAAAACACAATGGCATTTTGGTAATTTTAAAGTAAACATGGCATATCATTTGAATAGCATTAGTTACCTAGCATATCACCCACACACTATATTTAGACCAATGTCTTATGTTTGCTTGTGTGTGTTAATGTATGTGGCATGTTTTAAATGGTTTAAATTTACCACTGAGATTTATACTTAGCGTACCCATTTTGTAGTGCGTAGGTAACAAGGATAAGTAGGCCGACCTCTGTAATTATGCAGTGTAGCAATACAAGTGCTGAAGGGTAAATAGAGTTGCTTTTCTTTTTAGTAGTGACACACTTGTAAATTCTATAGGTATGGGTTAGCATGTTTAGGAGCTGCTATGTTTGTATATAAACTATGGATGTGATGTATATAAATAGGTGATTTATTTGTATGGGTTGCTTTAGGTTTGGATAATTGTGAGCCTAAGGCCCTATGTGTGTGTGATTTTGATATATGTTTGATATGTGCTGACATTGATTAGGGGACTAAAAGGGTCCAGATGGAGGTTGAATGGAGTGATTGTTTATAAAAGTGCTTTTAACAGTTGAAAAAAATTTTGGTATGTTACCCAGGTAGCTATTGTGCTATCCAATTTTCTATAACTTGTAAAGTGTTTATAAATGGTTTTTCTAAGTCTGTCAAATCATATATGAACATGATTAAAGATTAGACTGCAAATCTAAGCAATACCTAAAAGAGTTTTAGAATAGTCCATATGTGTTAAAGAGTTTAGCTCTAGAGAAATTCTTGGATGGGTGACTTGGCAGGAAGTGTATTGCCTGTCGAGTTTCTTCAAGAATCCGATAGGGGGTGTCACACTAGTTTAGGCATGGCACCTTTTAAGGCATTATATGGTAGAAAGTGCAAGACTCCACTGTGTTAGAGTGAAGTAGGTTAAATAGACTTATGGGATCTGATTTGGTTAAAAATGCTAAAGAAAAGGTTAGAATTATGAGGTACAGATTAAAAAAAGCTGCAGATCGCTATAAATTGTATGCTAACTTGAAAAAGAGAGATATTGAATATGAAGTTATTGAAAAAGTATTCTTAAGGTGTCACTATGGAAAAGGATATTTAGGTTTAGGAAGAAAGGGAAATTAGGCCCCAAATTCATTAATCCATACAAGGTTGTAGAACATGTGGGACTGATGGCATATCGATTGGCTTTGCCCCCTGTGTTGCAGCAGATCCTTAATGTATTTAACATCTCAATTTAAGGCAATATTGATCAGATCCTTCACATGTTATAGCTATAAAGGAAATCTAGGTGCAGCTAAATTTGACTTATGAATAGGAACTAGTACTAATCATAGCTAGAGAGATCAAGCAACTGAGGCATAAAGCCATACCATTAGTAAGGGTATTGTGGAAGCATCATAAGATAAAAAAAGCCACTTGGGAAACTGAGGAACAAATGAAGGCACAATATCTATAGTTATTCTCATTAGGTAATTTAAAGGACGAAATTCCCTAAGAAGGGAATGATTGTATTACCTATAAAACACTATTTCATAAATAGTGCCTCCGAGGTTTGAATAGTGACTCCTTAGGAGCTAGGGCACACTATGATAGTCAAAAAGGGGAGTACTAGTCATAAAACTTGAATGGGCCAAAAAATTATGAAAATGACTCAATTAAAACTTTAGGCAGAACCAATAAATCATTTTATGCCAAGGACTAGTGAATAGTGACTTTAATTGAGATTGTGTCGAGATAGCCCCGAGATGTGCCTGAATAGACCTCAAAATACCATACTCTAAAGCTCATAAATTCAAGTGAGTTCATTGGTAAAGGAATTTTAATATTATGAGATCATTTGATATTTATTCGACAAATTTCATTTATGTGAATAAATCGTAACCATAATTGTTATTTGAGCTTTAACTTAAAATTTTATGGGGCACTTAATGGGCATTATCAAGGATTTTTTGTACAAAAACAATTATTTTTAAAGTTCTAGAAAAATATTTTAAATTTACAAATTCTAAAAGAAGATGAGATAAATATGGGGTCGTTGGATCACCATGTGTCACGATATAAGCCATCCACCTACTTAATATAAAAGCCTCTGCACATGTGAGGGGTGTCACATGTGTAAATGAGTCATCCTTGCCCTCCACTAGCAAAAAGCTAATGCTATTTTTGGCCAGAAGCACTACCATTTTTCTTCTTTCATTTCTCTCTCCTTACACACCCAAACCCCTTAATTTTTATATGGCTCTTGACCTCTACAGTCTCTATAAGCTATTACAAGTGACAAAAGTGATAAATCTTGTCTAGGAAGTAAGATTTAAGTGAGGTGAATAGTGACAAAAATTTAGTGTAAGTGAGTTTTTCTCAATTTTTTATTTTTGTTTTGGATAGCTTTAATGATTCTAAGAAAAACCATATGCTTAGGTTTCAATTAAGAGTTGTACATAATTTTTTAGAATTTTTCTAAAGCTTAAGTGTATATGTTTTAGGACAAGGAAGAACCCTCAAAGTAAAGAGGCAACCGAGGCCTTAGATTAGTGGAAAAGAGTGTTCCCACACCCTAGGTATGTCAATTTTATGTAATTATTATGTGCCATGATGTGTGTACATGTAAGTGTGTATGGAAATGTTGGATTATGTGTATGTGTGCATGTTTGATGGAAATTGATTATATGACTATGTTTGCAAGATGGAATAAAGGCTATGTGCATGCTTTTTATGGAAGAAATGCATGTGCATTTATATGTTCTTGTAGTTGCAAAATGGTGGGCATAATGGCCATATAATGTGCATGTGTCCATGGCATGGATGGGAAATGCACTTAAGTTAGAAATTGGACAATAAAATGCTTATGTTGTGAAATTGAGGAAAGAAAATAATATATGGTAGATATATATGGTAAATTGAGGTAATATGTGTTATTTTTGTAAGGTGTCATAAAGTGAGAAAATGATGGCAAGAAAGCATGGCATTATATAATTAAGCAGTGTCATAGATAATGACATTAATGTATGTAAAAGTGGATGATGTTAATATGAAATGTTATGGCTTTTGAAATGAGTAATTTAGTAATGATGGCATAAGAATGGGATAATAAAAATGACTAGATAAATAGTGATCGACTCATAAAATGACCTGTAACTAGGAAAAAAGTGATTATGTGTGAATGTACCCTTTTGTGTGAGAATTTGATGACTGCATGATTATTAAAGAATGGTATATAATTGTGTGAATAACATTAACAATAGTAAATGGCCCATATCAGTTAGACACCCACTGATGGGTTGACTGGTCAGCTAGAGAATTAGCAGCTGCTAGAAGTTTTGATCCTCCTGGGCTATTACCTACATAATTGAGATGGCAGGTGTAATTACCGAGCTTCTATGATAAACCCTACACACCTAGGTATTTAGAGGTCCATATAGGCTGATCCCTGCTACCCACTGTACCTATGGATATTGGGAGGTCCCATGGGGTTGATCCTTGCTTTCCTTATTGATGTTAGAAGGTCTACTAGGACTAATCCTTGCCATTTGCCACTCTAGTATTAGGATGTTTTTATGAGTTGATCCTTAGTATCAGATAAATATGGGTAGGTACAGCTGTCAAGGTCCAAATCTGGGCCACTGCATAGTCTAGATCATGCTATCCAGTGTCTTTAAGTATAGTCTTTCCACTATGGGCCTAAAATAGAAAGATGGGAATAACTTAACAATAATAATAACTAAAATGAATTACGACTTATTCGACATGATTACATGTAATGTATGTCATTTGGCAAATTTAGTTGGATCATGTGAGACATAGATTATGAAATAATAAGACAGGTTAAAATATAACAAAATTGCATGCAACTGGTTTTACACATTTACATAACCAACTTGATGCATTATTATTACATGATTTATGTATGGCATGCCTTATTTACATTAAATTCATGAATGAGTTTATCCACAACATATCGATGTTTTGATGTGCAGGTTGTAGATAGACATGAGCTATTCAGCCTTAACGTGCATAGTGTAGAAGGACAACTAACCCCAGGGTACATTTTGCTTACTTGTTCATATATAGAATTAAAGCACTCATGTATAGAGGGTATGGGGCCTAAAATAGTGTCATGTTTAAACATACTCCTAGTATATACATAACAAGTCTATGTAGACACCTTGATTTTTGGGTCTAGGACTTTCTTATGTATTTGGACTTTGAATTGACTTGAAAAACTTGCGGTGCGACTTGAAATGTGAAAAAAATAGGAATCTATGGTGGTAGCAAAGGGCTTGAGCTGATAGGCCCAAGCTTGAAGCTTGACACTGATTCTAATAGGGGTGTGGGGGCGAAGCCCCTATAGTATGGACTTATTCACCTTTTGGAGCTATGATGATAACTGGAGACAAGCTCAAGCAACAAGGTAAGTAACCTAAAACCTAAGTCCACACGGATCAATATGATATAAGTTCGCACGGACTTAATGCTATTAGGTCCACACAAACAAACCAATAGCTATGTCTACATGGACTAACCCAACCATGCCTAAGTCTACGTGGACTAAGCCGAATAGGTCTACACGGACCTACCAATGTAAAACTTCTAGAAGTGTGAAATTCCTATTCTGGCACTAATTCCTAATATTAGCAGAACTCTAAATAGGAAAATTATGCACCAACCTTATAAATACCCTTCCTATCAACCTATTTAGGAGGGAGGAATGCACACAACACACATTGAAGACAATTGGTGCAAGATCCACTCTATTAGTCCTAAGCCATCACTAAAATTATTCTTCCAAAACCTAACCATCGTCTTGTTGCTTGGTGCTAACTTCAAGGTAAGATGTGAGGCTCCTTTCATTATATTTATTAATTTATTTTGAGTTGTTTGCTTAACTGGTGATCTCCCATAATTAATTGTCATGTGAAGTGGTTCTATGTAATCCGCACGACAATTATAAGAGTAGGTTTAACCTCTCAATTTGGTTTAAGAATGTTCTAATGGTTCATGGAAATTTGTAATCGCATTTACATTCTGAAACTGATGACTTAGTCCGTGCAAACTTATTTTGAATGATAGCAAGTTTGCATGGACCTATTAATTGAATATGTATGTGGTAAAAGGTCCATACAGACCTATAAATTGAATATATACATAATATGAGGTCTATACGGACCATGGTATGATAACAGTATCATGTTTGCCTTGTCTATTATAATTTAATGTATTTTGTTCACCATGTTAGCATGCCCTCATAACTATATCATATTGTGTGATCATTATATTCCTTAATATGCATTGTATTAGTATTATGGAATTAATGCAGATTCACATGGACTCCCTATTACAAGGATTATAGTCTATACGAACATACTTGCTTTATTCCTATATATTGTACTATTTAGTTCGCATGGACTCCTTCTCATAAAGAACGTAGTCTGCATGAACATTATTTTTGATTTCCAGTTTTGACATATATTCATATTTTGTCCTTGTTATGTGCCATTTTAAATATTCTATATCTAGTATCATTTAACCTCTTTCTTTGAGTTGTATGTAAGTGACCCTTTTCACTGGAGTGGAGGTCTGGATGGATAGAATACCTATTCTGGGAAGTAGTCCGCACGGACTAACATTAATGCCTTATGTAGTCTGCATAGACTAATCGACGTATAGACAAAACCATTCTACTATTTTGGATTATTTCTTTTGGTTTTGTACTTATTGTTTCTTCTTGTTCATTCTAGGTTGTAATAAGTAGTAAATAACCGGTTTTACACTTTAATTGTTTAACTTTCACATCAAACGATTTTACACATAATTAATTGGTGTTTTTTTAAACAAAATGGTTTTATGTTTTCTTTAATCAAAAGTCATATGGAAAATTGTATTTTAATAAAAGCCAATCTCCTAGAGATGGGAGTTGGGCAATTATTGCCAATTCCTATCGAATTATGGGTAACTAACAAGTCAAATGACAATCAATCAATAACCCACTTTATAGATGTACAATTTACTTTATTGTATTCTTTAAATGTCACACTTTACTTTTTTTAAATGAAAAAGTGACATAAATACTTTAAATATAATGCATGCTTGATTGAAAAGGGATTGATAAACATTACAATATACAAGAAGTCATATTATTAGGGCATAAATGAGATATGAATTTTAAACCTTTCTGGTACAAAAGATTAGAGGTCCTAGTGTAGAGGCCAGGTGCTAACTCCACTAACCACTCTCATCCCCAGTAAAAATACATAATCTCTATAGTCTGTAAATTATAAGATTATGAATTACTAAATGATTTTTTATATAAATGCATGCTTGCATGATTACCTATGGGTTGATATGGGTTTAGGACCTTATATTGTTTATCATTATTATGATTATGATGTTGTCTGAGTTATTAGAGGACTAGATGGCTCTAGGAGTGGGGAAGTTGATTATGATGATTATAGAAGTGTGATTTTATAAGTTTCACACGGTAGTCATTATGCGGCCCAAATTTCTACAAAATGCCTTTTTGTCTATTTAAATGGTTTTAATAGCCCTTTATAGGTATAATAATCATAACATGGTAATAGACTAGAAAAATTATGATAGAGGACCTTCGGGTTAGATAAGAATGTAAGTGTTAAATGAATAGCACCTAAGGTAGGATCAGGATTAGCGACTTATAGGAAGTAGCATCTTCTTTCAAGTTTTTTTTAGAGTTATATAGGGGATGTTACACAATAACCATGTCTGGTTACTAATAGCAATACTAGTATTAATTTTAACCATATTAATACATGAAGTTGAAGTAACTCCTTCCTTCTCCTTCTCATGAGACTCCAAGTAGGCCTTTTAGTTATGCTTCTTGTGCCCAAACTTTTTGCAATAGAAGCATATGCCTTCTATAGCAATCCTTTTTCTAGCAGTCAAGTGAGCAAAATCAGCTTGTTTTCCTTTCTTCTTGCTAGTCCTACATCAGGTACCAGTTGTCTTTTTCTTGTTCTTTTCATCCTGAGAAAAAGATGAAATGACAATTATGATAGCCTTAGAAGACTATTTCTTAATAGCATCTTTAGTAGTCTTGAGCATATTGATCAGTTATAGGACTATAGATGTGATCTTGTTAATCTAATAAGTAAGTGCAAGACTTGCATAGCTATGAGGCAAACATTATAGGATTAAGTCTATACTTAAATCCACATGAATCATAAAACATAGAGCTACCAAACACTCTATGTATCCATTCATCTTCAGCTCGTGCTAGGTGGCTAAAGTTCCCTCTACAATCTTGCAGTGGAATAGGCCTTTTTAGATCTCATATCTCTCAATCCTACTCTATTTCTCAAGTAATTGTTTAAGGAGAAGTAGAATTGTAAGAGCAATCATATGCTCATGTTGTTTCTATACAAGAGGCACATATGTTAGCATAATGTATAAAGTAACATCCATATCTTCCATGTGCTTCAAATATGCTTGTTGCATGCCGACAGAAGAATCATTAGTAGGGATAGTAGGTATTGGATTCTCAATTACATAAGCTAGCTTTTCACTCCTCAAAACAATTTTAAAGTTTATAAGCTAATCTATGTAACTAGAACTAGTAAGCTTATTGTCCTGGATTATGGATCAAAAATTCAAGTTAGAAGACATTATTGTAGTGATGCTACATGTTAAAAAAGAAAGCACATTAAAGTATGATATAAATATATGCATGCTACAAATTTAAAGTCTTAAAAAATTGTGCATTACTCCCACTATTTTATTGCAAATCAATAGCTCTCACTAATTAATGTGGGAAAGTCTTTTAGGAACTTTCTTAGTGGGTTTCAAAAGCTCTCTTAATAGGTTAGTATCCATTTTGATTAAGGCTAAAGCCTTAAGTATGGTAAAAAAAAAAAGCCCAACTTTTAACTAAATGGTAGGCATCACATGCCAATTGCAGCATATGCAACTATTGATAATTGGGTCACTAACACTTGATGCATAGGTGTCATTTACATATTTCTCCAATCTTGCCTTATGATTATTAGCCTTAAGTATACTCAACAAACTAATGACCATGCTAAGACGGAATAATTAATATGATTTAAACATATACAAGTGGTATGGGCTTGAGTCTACTCAATAACCCACTACTAAAGAGAACTTTAGTTTAACTCATATTAATAGAAGGCTTGTAAGTCTTATATTATTGAGGTATTTCTTCCATTTAAGTCTCATCATATATGGTTGGTGCATGATTTGGCATGCTTATGCATATTTAATCATATTAAATAATGCATTTATATTTAATTACATTAAATATATATGATTTAGTTTTGGGCTTTTACTATATTGATTTTTCAAGCCAAGGAAACTAATTGGTCTAGACTCTAGGCAGTATTCATGAATTAAAAACCCAAAAAGAAATAAAGAATAATTCTATCTATTTCTTCTTGGGCCTTCTTCTCACTTTGCTCATTGCATTTCTTCTTCTATTCTAGCCCTAAGTAATCTAATTACATCATATATATATATATATATATATATATATATATATATATATATATATAATTGAGCATACCTTATGTTACATGTATGGGGAGATAAATATAAAGAGAAGTATAAAGAGAAATAAGAGAAAAAGTCTAAGACACTACAGATATTAAGTTATGAGGCACTCATGTTTAGATAGCCTAATGACAAATAAAGACAAGAAATTCAGATAAATAAGAATGTTGTTGCCAAATATA
>CANXYI011561830.1:0-12305 GCA_948208565.1 Hura crepitans | reverse complement strand
TTAGGCAAAAATAACTTCTCAATTTTGAGTTAAAATTCGTCAAAGATCATTGGTTTAGACTATCTAGAATTGTGACCTATAGGTGAGTTCATGGCTATTTCTTTTACATTTCTTGGATTTTTGGCTGCCATTTGATGTTAGATCATGCCTAACACCTATGTGATTGTGTGTGTGAGGTTTTTGTGGCAATTTAAGGGCAAATTAAAGTCCACAAAGAGGGAGGAAAGCCACCATGGAAGCTGGATAGTCTTATGTTCTTATGGATTCAAGGGGGCTTTTCTCACTTTTAAGTGGATTCCAACATTTTCCTCATGTTCTTTGATTCTTTAGGGGGCTAAAAATGAGTCCTAAAGTTGTGTAGTTTATTGTTTATTTGATGGCACTTCAAATGGGAATGAGATCTTTTAGGATAATGAGACAAATTTAGTATGTAAAATAGGTATCATATGATGAGCATGAACTTGTTATGGGCAAATTCCTTTACTAGCCGAGAGGTAAAGGAAGTTGTGAGGATTGGTTACTTGTGTTAAGTGTACTAATGGTGATTTTAAGGCTAATAAGGTGATAAATGCTGTGAATATAGCTTTTAAGTACATGTATGGCATGAAAGGTATATGCATACGAGAAGTAGCCATGTGAAATTGTGTGTGTGTGTATATTGATTACTTAAATGAAATAAAGGTGTTAAAGACTTTTAAAGGAATAACTACTTGTACATGAATTTAATTGGGTAATTTGCTTGTGAATGAAAATGATAGGTAAATGATTAAGCCATGTAATATGCTTACTTTATAGAAAATGGTCACTTAGCATATCCCATTTAATTTTAAAGCATAGAAATGCCTAATTTAATGGAGAATATGTGTAAGTCCATGAAGGAAAGGAGAAATGTGGAAAAATGCATAGTTATGGCTTGTATATCAAGGTACCCGAAACCATTGAGAAGGAAGGTGGTAAGTAAACTTCGGCTATATTGCTTGAAATGAGTAAATGTTTATAGGCTTAATGCATTAAACTTAAAATTTTTAAATTGGTTACTTTAACTAGACTTGAATATGAAATGATCTTGACATACATTGATGATGTGAATGATAATGGTATGTAAATGTTGGTAACCTAAGTGTAAAGGGTATGCATAATAAGACACAAGAATATGAGCATGTTTAACTTAACTTGGTTAGCATGAAATTAGGGAACATCCATAAATATATTGACATGTAATGTAACTGGGAATTGGCATGTAGAATGAAAAGGAAATTGACTAGAAAAGGACTTGAAAAAAATTGCTTGTAAGGTGCCTTTAAGGGCTATGAATTTTAACCAAACAAGGTATCTATACTATGTGCTTTTAAGGGCTATTGCTTGTGGCTTAATATGATGGCAATTGTGTCTATGTTTTGGCCTTGTAAATGGCCTAGTATATGTTGGATTTAGGCCTATGGAATGCATGAAATTTGTTGTTGAAAACTACGCTAAAATAGGCTAAGACATGAGCCTATAATTGGCTTTTAAGACTTGACGAAATAACCTATAACTATCTAATTGACCTTTACCTGAACCAAAAATACCACTAGATAGTAAAGGATAAATATTTGAGTAATTATTATGGAATAAATTCTAGCATAATATACCTAAATTTTTGGCAATTCTAATACTTGAATATTTAATCGTACTTTCTAATATTTTACCCAATATAGCCTGTTTATAGCCATACCAAACTGGGCTAATTTTTGACTGTGCTATAAAAATGATAACTATTTGTTTTTAACATTATAATATTATAAAAAGTTAACCAGTAAGGAAATGGACACTGATTGAGGTTAAATAGCCTACTGGATGGGTTGACCAATAACTTAGGTATTCTTAAGAGCTGCTACACTATCTACTCTTCAGTTAGGGTTGGTACAGTGGCGTAAGTCCCCATTGAGGCCATTGTACTAGTTTGTTGGACAAACCAGTCTATTGTGCAGACACAACCACTTCTTCATTAATCATTATATGATGCCAATGCAGCGGTATAGGTCCTTGAGGGCCACTACACTAGTCTATTAGATAGACCAGTCTGCTGAACAGACAACCCCTTGTTACTTACACTGTAAGTGATAGAATTCAATTGAGCGGTGCAGTGGCGCAGGTCTAAAATGGAGACCACATCACCAATTTATTTTCCCTCTATGTCCAGTGTTTGTCAGAGATGTCTTTTGAGTTGGGCCAGTTAAAATAATTAAATAAGGTTAACAAATCCACATATGACTATGAAACATGATATAGGGGCATTTTGGTCATTTTCCACTAATAACAAATAAAGGCTTAAAAAGGTATAATTGGTGCATCCATATGAGTAATAATGACTCAATACATGGCTTGTATTAATTAACGAGATAATTACATATACAAATACCTTAAGGGTAAAACGGTAATTTTTGCATGTTAGTGTTATCAGTTGAACTGGGATGTCAGTATAAGATAGGAATAGAAATATAATGCATAGAATAACTAATGGGCATATTTTTAATGGTTGAATTCACCACTGAGTATTTTTATACTCACCGTACTTGTTTCGATGTGCAAGTACCTAGAATAGGTATGTCGCCTTGTAAATCGTGTAGTGGAGTTTAGAGGTCATATTGGGAAGGTTAATCCTATATAATGAGTAGCTTTTACACTCTATGTGGTTAGGTGGGGAATATGGGTGTGATGTATATAAGGGACATAAGGTAGTATTTATATATAATGGACTGTTTTGTAATTAATCTTGTGATACTTTTCTTATGTACATGTGATCTGTATAGATGCTTATGAGCTTGAGGCTCTATATGTTTTTATTGCGGCCTGAGGCCTATGACTGCTATGTGTTAGATGATGTTGATATGATGATATTTAGGGGACCAAAAGAGTCTAAGAGATGTGATATATAATATAGAAGTGTTTACAAGTAGAAAGAAATTTTGGGATAATAACCTGAGCAGTCGTTGTGCTGTCGAATTTTTTTATGAAATACCAGAATGTGTTGAATTCCCTATCTTATAACATGAACCAGATAATATAAACCTAAATGGACTATAGGACTAGACCGAACTGGATTTGGAATCAGATCGAGTTGTCTAATGCAGTATAAGTAAAAGTTAAATGAATAAACATGGGAGAAATTTCAAGATGGGTGACCTAGTGGGAAGTGCACTGCCTATTGGGTTTCTTCGGGAGTCTAATAGGGGGTGTCACATTTCCCCTAATGATAGATAATAGTAACACTGAAATCAATGATAGTATAGTAATGGCATAAGTTTAAATAACTAAATTATGAGACTGGTTAATAAAATAATATCATTTTGCAACATGGCTACTATATATTGCATTCATGCATCCATGGCATATCTAATTCATAAGTATGCTCAAATTGACATGTTTTTATTATATCAAATTCACCATTGAGTTTCATACTCAACGTACGATTCTTTTTGTGTGTAGGTAACCGCATGTAGCAATCTAGCCTCGAGTTTTGTGTAATGTAGTAGTAGAGGCATTAAAGGTTTTAAGATTTTATACTTTTAATGGTTTTATTAGGAACTCATATATAGCTTATGGGTTTAGCTAGCCTAGAAGTTGTTTGTGTCTGTGATTATAAGTGTAAATAAGTGATGTATAAATAGGGCCTTTTATTTGAATGTTTAAATTTTGTCTGATTCTAATGTTTTTGGGGCTAAGGCCCTATGTGAGGTTTGAATGTCTATTGATGATAATAGAGGGCTAGAAAGGTCTAGAGGGTGACAAGAGATGTAATTGAGGTTATTAGAAGTGCTTTTCATAGGTTAGAATTTTCAAAATGTCACCTAGGTAGCCATTGTGCTGCCCAAATTTTTGTAAAATCTATAATAGGCTGTCATATGGTTTTTTAGGTTAAGTATACCTTGAGCAATAATGTGTAAGCGATAGATGAGAACCAAGGCAATATATGTCCAGATAATAAATAATCTGTAAGTGTTAAGCAAATATAGGTCTGAAGCAATTTTAGGATAGTTGACCTAATGGGAAATGCATCGCTTATCAGGTTTTTTTGAAAATCTAATAGTGTGTGTCACACATCATATGTGGGCACTTTAAAGGTTGACAAGAGGATTCCCAAATCATGTTACGAATGTAATTTGTTTTATAATGTTATATACATACATGTTTATATATGTATTATTGGTTAGAAAATGAAGTAGTATTAAATAATGACGTTTTGAAAAAGTCTATTTTTTATGATATAAATGGAAATATCCTCAAGTTATTTAAGTATTATGTGTGGCCATATGAGTATTTGACCATGTTTCAATTATATAAAATGTAAATATGAGAATTGGTTATATAGTTAAGTTGAGTGATAGAACAAGTATGATGATGAGCCTTAAATATATTATATTAGAGATGTATGGAAAAGAATAAGCCTAGACACACATTTTGTTTCCTTAAGTGGAACTAATATGCTTTAATGTATGATATGATGCTAATATAATAATGTAATACATATACTTAATTAAATTATGATGTATGATGAGATAATGTATGAAAGGTTGTGTGTAAGCATGAGATTTCTTGATATGGTCCATGGTTTATAGTGTCATTAGTAAATGTTTCTTTTTAAAATGCATATAGTATAATAATGTGCGAGTAAAGGATTTTTATGTTGTAATGCATGGTCGTACAAAAAGGCTTATAGGATACCCATTAAGAATAAAATACGAACATGTGCACTCTTTAAATGCTATGAGTAAAATGTTATGATGATTTGAAGTGTAGTTTATAAAACTCATGAATTACTTATGTTATGTATAAGCATTATATTAAATAAGAGTTATGTGAGTATTATGTGATGCTTATGGAATAATAGCAGTGTATTCATAATAAGTGATGGATATTCATGAGGTATGCTTATGAAAAGTATGTAAGACCAAAATAATTAAAGTATGTATGTGAAATGTAGTGTTGTAGTTATGTGACCTTAAGTTATGTGTACATTTGCTTAATATGAAGCTTATGTTTATGCCAAGATGGGTTATTGAGTCACATGAGCATGTGAGTTACACATGAAAGGTATGTGAACAAAATTTTCTTATGTTGATCATCAAACATATAGTTGTGATTGTGTATGTGATGGATTTAAAGTATGGTATTAGAGAATATAAAATAATGTTTCATCGTGATAATGGCTTCTTATGAATTAAATTGGTCTAATTGCTCAAGTAGCATAATGATACAAAGAAAGGACTATGATACAATTCTCCTTTATATATGTCTGAATGGCCTATATTATTTTTGATAAGGCTTTAGATAACTATCTAATGTATAGTAAATGATAACATGCATGCATGATGAGTGATATATATACATAGAATGTGTTTTAACTATGAGGATATATAGTTGTGTTTACTCTTATGAGGGGCTTAAAAAGAGACATACAAGTTGCATATTTATGTAATATGATAATGGCCAAATGGCCTATCAATATATAAATTGGTGCTATAAACACATATAAAGAATATGTATGATCATAATGTTTTAAGCATGATACTTTGATATTGTATTCTAAGCTTGTATAGATATGTAATATAGTTAAACTTAACAATAAGCTTTAATTATTCATAAAGTTAGTTTAAATCACATATAAAGAGATGAAACATAGTAAGTATGATAATGCCCCTATATGATTAGACAACCTAGATTGGATAGGTTGACCAATTAACTAGGGAGTTTCAATAGTTGCTAGCATACCTTTTAGTGTGAGTTATAACCTTTAGGTCTAATTTATGATCTACGAGTCCAGTTTATGACTTTCAGGTCTAGTTATGATCCTCGAGTCTAGTTTATGACCTTTGGGTCCAATTTATGACCTATGGGTCCAATTTATGACCTATGGTTCTAGTTATGATCTATGGATCAATATGGCCTTCAAGCCCAATTAGTCCTATTATCCAATTTTGAATAGTTTTCTTCTAGGTATGGGTATAAAATAAAATAAATTGGATATAACAATAATTAGTTAGGGCATAACTTAAGCATTTTGACACATATATAATAATTTAAGTTTGGCGAAGACCAAGGTATATTAGTGAATAAATTGAACATAATGATCATTAGTTAACACATATTATAATGTTTTCAATATGTTTTGAGATTTATTACTTATGTCATTATTGTTCTTATGTATCAATGCATGATATATAGATATAAGGATTTGAGGTTAGTAATGTTCATGAAAATACCCTGTTAACTTGTATGTATTTCAATGAACTCCTTACATATGGCATGTCTTTTATTATGTTGTAACCTTTACGAGAGTCGAATGTGCTATTTAGTGCATAATTAATCTTTACAATCATAAATGTATTTATACCATACTCTAATAAGGGAATTAACAATACATGTTGCTAGATACTTATTAACATGTTTATAATCATTCATTTTTTGGGTTTAATATGTAAAATAAATTACCATATATTAGTTAAAGCTGGAGTTATGCATAAATGTTACATTTTATGGCATATTAAACTTAGGTATACAACTAAGCAATTTTGCTTAGTGTGTCAGTGGTTTTTAAGATGTGAATGTACTTTTGAAATGAAATTGAGTAGCTAATCTTATTAAGCATAGGGTTTTGATGAACATTGAGGCGAGAAGTATGATCTTACCAAAGATTTTTGTATGCAATAAGTTATTCATATACTTGAGTAGTTTTAAGCCTCTATGTTATTTTATTGGATAAAGATTATGTTAATTTGGAAGTAACATAAATGTGTTTGATTATGTGTGTAAGGAATTATTAGATGTTTAATGTCGACTATGTATATATGTTTTGACATGATTATGAGTTGTATGTGATTTCTTGTGTCTGTATATAGTGGAGATGTTGATGTGGATTTTAAAGTGATTAGGTAGATCACAAATGGTTGTGGATGAGTTGTATGAATTATAGAAGTATTTTTCCACAGGTTGAAAACTTTGAGAAAGTGTCCTGAGCATATGTTATGCCATCAAAATTTTGTAATGAGTACCTCTACTAGCATCTTTTATGCAAGGTTTTTGTTGAGATTGGTTTGTAAGTATTACAATATTAAAGACATTAAGATTTTAGTTTGGTTGTATATGAATTAGGGGATATTAAGTAGTTAGTTAAGATAGAGTTGGTTGTGTGACTCTTTATATCTAAGTTCGGGGATTGGACCATGTAAGGGATGTCACAATAATTAACATTTATAATAATAATAATGATATTAATAAATTATACATATTAGACATAAAAATAACACTAATAATAATGATTTGAATAATAATGACAACAATGTTCATGACAAAGAAATTAACCATGACAATAATTACTTATAAATACATATCCAAATTTAAACTTTGTTAGAATTATCATTTAATTTGTATCGAAAGAAATGGACACCCCAAACAAATTGGGTGTCTACAGCTTCCCTCTTTTTGTAGCTTTCTATTGAAATTAGAAATATGCAAAAACAAAGAACAAGTTGACCTTGCTTATTACTTTGTAGTAGGTTGGACAAGAGTGTAGTGATTTCAAAATTAATTTCTATACTACAATGGATTTAACCAAGATGGTTCAAATTCCTAACTCATAATAGGTTTGACCACAAATGGTTTGATAAATTAAGAAATGGTTCACACCTCCTAGTAGGCTCGACCTAAAATGGTTCGAATAATAACAAAAAGATTGCCACTTCCTAGTGAGCTTGACAAAAAATGGTTCGAACATAAAAAATGACTCCCACCTCTTAGTGGGCTCAACAAAAATGGTTCAAATAATAAAAAAAGATTCTCACCTCTTAGTGTGTTTGACAAAAAATGGTTTAAATTACAACTAAAAGATTCCTAACTCCTAGAAGGGTTGACTAAAAATGGTCGAATAATAAAAATGATTCCCACCTCCTAGAAGGTTTGATAAAAAAATGGTTTGAACAACAAAAATGATTTCCACTTTTAGTGGGCTTAACCAAAAATGGTCCAAATAACAAAAAAGATTCCTATTTCTTAGTGGGTTTGATGAAAAATTGTTCGAATAATCAATGAAGATATATGTGTGCAAGATTTTTACTATTCATACAAGTTCAAACACAAACTTTCCACTTTATTTACTCCTAAATTATTTTAAAGAAGGTTTTTTTTTCAAGCGTTCAGGTTTTAACAAGGTAGCATGTCTTTTAGATACTTTCAAAATAATGATTTTTCACATTATTTACTTTTAAAGTATTAACTTGGAGGTAATATGCAAGTTGCAATTCCTTATTATCACATAATAGTTCTAAAATATTTTTTTTAAAAAAAAAGAGATAAATGTGGTGCAAATTTCATTTTGGAAATATCTCGCCTTTCCTATAACCTTCATTTTTTTACCATTTTTACCACCCCTGGTACTAAGGAATTCCTAGGAAGATCATAATCAAGATTTGCAATTTTGGCAACATTAAATCAATGTACTTGCTTTTTATTCCTTATGGCTTTTAAAAAAAATAAAAAAAATAAAAAATTTGTTCAAGGTTGCCTTAAGTTATGGGGAAAATCATTATTATTAAAATCTTTCTTCTTCTTCATCTGTAATCTCAATAATGGTCTCTCATTCTTGTATTTTCATGTTGTTTTGCTATCTTGTTAATCTAATAATGCCACCTTTTATTCTTACACTACATTCATTTTATTTATTTTTTAATAATTACTATTATCTTTAGCACAAAATGGTAATATCTCCTATCCTCTTCTTAATTAGCATGTTACATTTTATCTTGGTATAATATTTCTTTGGGGTTAGGTATCACAAAAAGAAATAAAAAAAGAAAAAAATGGAAAGAGGTGCAACAATTCCTTAAATGGAAGTAAATGATTATAAATCAAATTTATTTAATGGCAATTCAACTATCAATTACACAAGATAACTTATTATGCATAATATCCTTGGACTATATCAGTGTTTATTGGTTCAAAAAGTTTATCTTTATCCATCATAGCTAAAATAAGGGCTTTTCTAGAAAAAGCCATTTTTATTACATATTGACTTTCATATTTAGGTGTCCATTTTCCCTTAAGGATCTAAAAGTCATAGAATAATTATCTTCGGCATTAGATTACCTTCTTAGAGTTTTATAGGCTTTATTTTCTTCGCATGATCTCTCATTATGCATTTTTGATATAGCTAACCATGACATAGTGTTGTTAGCCTTTTCTTATCAATCATATTAAGCTAGTTGTATTGTCTCTTTTCCATTGATCATTATCCAAGCCTAACTCTAATATTATTTGTAAGGATGGAATTTCAATTTCTATTAGCAAGATAGCTTCTGTTCTATAGACTAAAGAGTATTCTGTTTCATAGACTAAAGAGTATGACATGGCTCCTATGGATGTTTTTATCAATGTTTGATATAGATACATATTGGTTGCCACGAGACAAGCATAGAAAAATTTTAAAATTTTTATGGAAATCAAACAAAGTAATGGTCATCAAAAGGTTTGAAATGAAAATAAATAACAAAAAAGTTGTAACAAAAAATGGTAATAGTTATCCATTAAGTATTCCTTTTCTTTAATTCACCTTATCAGGTTATCACAAACCATAGTGATCCTTACTGAGAACACCTCCAAGGTATCCATACAAGATTGAAAATGAGAAAAACACATGAATATCTATATGCTAGTAAGATATTCAAAAGGATAAAGAGAAAAAAGAAAGATGAAAAACATTTTTTTATTAGGGAAGGTTTATGTGCAGATGATTGTTTTGGTGGCTCACCTTAGCCAATTAATTATATACTATTTTTATGTTAATGGCACCTGTAGGTTAGATTTTTAAAACTTAAAATTTTGACCTAGCCCACCCATTAGAAGGCCTATAACTTGGGCCTTTATACCAAACTATGCGCACACCCTAAATATTAGGCTTATAAACATATGCAGAAGTGGCTTATTATAGGCTACTTTTTGAGACTCTTTATAATGCTCCATACATATAGCCTAGAATGAATAATAATAAAATAAGAGAACAAAAAAATTTAGGTTAAAAAGGAAACAAATTTTCATTAAGAAGGTTAAAATTGGTTTCCTGCATGAAAATTTAGGGTATTATTAAGTAAAAGATGTTATTTTAAAGATGAAAAGGGATATTTAGCAATAAGGCTACTTAGACAATTAGATAAAGATTTAAGGGATAAATTTGAGCCTTCTAACTAAAAGCTATAAATAGCCAAAATAAAGCTGCCATTAGTTTTCTTTCGAAAAGAAAAACTAATGATCGTTTCTTTCTTCTACCTTGGAGGAGTTACAAAAACTCCATTAATGGACTTTGAGAGCTAATTTAACAAGGTAATCTAGTTTTTTAACCTCTAAGTTTTATTTTATACTTCATCTTTTTCTCTAAGTTGTGTTTATGTGCATGTGTGTGCTATGTTGCTTGAGTTCTCATAGTGGAAGAAGAAGAAAAAAATAAGAAGTAAGTATGTACAAATCAAAGGAGAATGTAGGCATATAAGTGTGAGGAATAATTTCACCTAAGTCTAAACTATATGTGCACAATCAATTTGTGATTTTCTTTTTAGTTTTTATGCAATTTCTGCTTGGTTAAGTTCTCTACTACACATTGGATTTAATTAATGAAATTATTTGTAATTGTGTGTAATTGATTGGGTAAATTGTGTGCAAATGTGTTAGAATTCTTTTTTTATGAGTTAAAAATCATTAAGAAATGATTTGATGAGAATTGAAGTGAATTTAGGCAAGATTATTGTTGTTTTTATAAAAAGTTCATGATGTCTTCTATAGAAGAACATGCCTCACAGCTATGACCATTTGTAAGTCATGCCCATAACCCCTTCAAGCTAAAACATTAGTTTCTAGAAAAATCATGGGTTCGCAATTGTGAAATATAAAAGGTTTGCACCCATGGCCCCTTTTTGACAACATAATGCACTTTTGTTTATCTTATTCAAAATTTAATATTTTTGTGAATCATTTTCAACCCTATTCCACAGTGACTTTAAGCGATATTTGGAACATAATAGATGGATTTTTGAAATAATTGTGATATAACTATGTGATTAAATTATGATGCATGAGTTGAGAAATTATATGCTGTGAAAATTTAAAATTTAGTTAATTTGTGAAATTGTTATTTGTTTTCTTACAAAAATTAAAGTGTTTTGAACATAATTTTAAGCCCTATTAATTTAATGACTTCGAATGATTTTTGAAACATATAAAACATGAATTTTGATATAAATGAAACTTAAATTATGAGTCCAAACATTAATGAATGAGGTGAGTATTTATGTGCTATGTATATAAGAAAATTGATTTAATTTATAAAAATTATGTTGTGATGAGTTTCTTTTATGGCTTGATTTCTTCATATACCAATATTTGAATGATGTGATGTGACATGTGATATAATGGCTACAAGATAATTATGTGACATGGCATACCTGGACATAAGCAACTGATGGTGCTGTGTTTGTTCTTTTATGTAATATAAGCTAAATACCTAAAGACTTATCATAAGCATAATTAATAGACATTTGAATTAATTGACGTGTGAGACTGATGTGAGACGTGTGGAATTTAAGCATAATGTGTTATTATTTGTATGGCATATGAGTATATGATAAAATGATGATGAGATTATAAGGATGATTATGATATGATACATGTGATAGCAATTGTGATGAGATAATAAGAATGTAAATGAATTTATGATACTATGATATAAAAAATAACTTTGAGTATCATCTGTTAACTTTAATTTAAAAGTACACATATGTTAAGAGGATGATATAATTATTAGCATGAGTATGCAATGAGATGTGTGAAGACACAATGATGAGTCATGAGAATGAAATTGTGATACTTAATAATGAAATATACGAATGTGAAATTGAGTTCCACATATTGAGAAAAGCTGAGCTTTGTGATCATACTATGTGAAATTGAAATTGAGAACAATGTGACATGATGAAACACTAAGAAAAAATGTGTAATTATGTGATGACTGATCTTGTAATTGAGAATTTGATAAATTACATGAAAATTTGGTAAATAATGAACTACACCTATGTATGGATAGGCTACTAATAGCATTGGGATAGTTTGGCATGTCGATAAAATATTGTATAATAGTGTGATGTGGCCTTTCAGAGCAATTGTAGCTCTTTGGAGCAATTATAGCTCTTTGGAGCAATTATAGCTCTTTAGAGCAATTGTGGTTCTCAAGAGTAATTTGTGATTTTGGTGGGTAGCTGCTTAAACAACTTAAGTATCGTACATTT
>CANXYI011561812.1:0-11700 GCA_948208565.1 Hura crepitans | reverse complement strand
ACTGTCCGGGTCTCAAAATTTTTTTATCTCCGGAATTGGTAGTTTATGACCCAAAAGAAATTGTTGGTTCTGCTAAAAATTTTAATTCCTCCATTTTGACCATTTTCAGGCCCGCCAAAGTTTTATGAACAATATGCCAGTCATCGGTCTCGAAATGATGACCCGCACCACGGAGAACATCAATCGGGTTCCGAATGCACTGTTCATAAGACGTCGACCGGCGGTCATTACAGTTGGGCCTTTACAGTCCTAATGACCTTCAGGTCCATGTTATTGGGCCTTCATGGTCCTGATGGCCTTAGTGGCCTAGATGTCTTTATTATCCAGTATAGCTTATGTGTTTCCTTAAGTATGGGCATAATAAATGGTTAATGATATAACTTAAGACATAAATCTTTAGAAGAATGTTGACATTCATTAGTTAATGGTATGTTCTCGATAATGTATATACATTATGAATGTTGAGATAAACACATGCATCCTATTTTATGAATATATCTTATGTATGCTATAAATGTGTATTTTTTTATGTTGCTTTTATACATGTATCATTATGGATGTGTGCACATAAATTACCTTGATTACACCACTATGTATTTGCTTAGTGCTTCATTATTTTTGCGATGTGTAGATAAAAAAGACTAATTAAGCTAAAGCCTCGGTACAACTAGAAGATAAGGCTCTTCTTTTGGTATTTTATTTTGTATATAAATTGTGTAATGTACATAAGTTAAGTGCATTTGTATGATGCACTTAGGGAATTTGGGCCTAAATTGTAATATTAACTATTTTAAAAGTTTTTGAGTATTTTGTAACCATATTTAAAGATGTTTAAGGTATTTTGACTTGTATGATATCTCTTTCTTGAGATTGATTGATATTTTTGAGATGATGGTCATTTTGGAGTGATCAAAAGATCATGGATGTGGAGGATTGAAAAATGTTTTGCTATAAAAGGGTTTTTCTTTATGTAAGTTA
This sequence comes from Hura crepitans, assembly GCA_948208565.1. Taxonomy (NCBI): domain Eukaryota; kingdom Viridiplantae; phylum Streptophyta; class Magnoliopsida; order Malpighiales; family Euphorbiaceae; genus Hura; species Hura crepitans. The sequence continues at coordinate 10,722 of CANXYI011561812.1, read as the reverse complement.
TGATTCATATTAGGAATAATGTCTCAGTATAGTTATTATGCTATCAAATTTTCGACATGAGGATTTCCCAATTTTATTTTTATACAATAAAAGGCTTTTGATAATTCACATTTTTTAATTTCTAAAGTTTCTTAGAGGGGATTTAAATTAAGTCTTTTATATGTTAAGGTTATGTTAGTTTAGATGACGCTTTATGTGTCGATCCTTATTTGGGTTTGCCGATCAGATTGGGTAAGGTATGCCACATTTAGAGGTATCAAAGCTTTGAATTAAGTATTCTTTAGTAACATATGAATGCCTTAGGATTGAGATCATGCATCACATAATTTATTTATACTAATGATTATAATTTATTCTTTACCTATAGAACAAGATAAGTTCTCTTTCACTATAAGGTGATAAGGAAGTTGAGAGCCATGCTCCAACAATAATAGTAGAAAGGGTCTCCATGATCGAGTCTATTACTTGAAGTGAAGCTCAGCAGGCATTTTTAGTGTCATAGGTACCACTAATTTTTCTTCAAGAGATGTTAGAGTTACTAAGATAAGCCATAACAGTAGCACTTCTACTAGTTTAGCAACCACTGCCAACATCTCAAGCTCTATAAAAGACATACCTAGAGAGAGTAAATAAGATGAGGGCTGAGGATTTCAAAGGCAAAAGAGTGGTAGATACTGGTAGGGTAGAGTATTAGTTAGGTAAGATTATCTGGATCATGTAATAGCTAAGATGCACTCTTAAGGAGAAGGTCATTTATGCAACCTCTTTTCTACATGAGAAAGCCTTTAAGTGGTAGGATGCCTTAATAAAGCATAAAGATGAGTAGGACTTAACATAGGATTTCTTCCTAGAGGAGTTTTAAAAGAAATACATTATTAAAAGGTACTTGGATAACATAAGGCAAGAGTTTATAGATTTGAAATAGAGTCAGAGGTCTATGTCTAAGTATGAGAAGGATTTTGCCATGTTGAGCCGATATGCTAAGGATATGGTTGTGATAGAAGTTGATACATATAAATAGTTTGAAAGGGGACTTAATATAGATATCAAGATGTAGATAGCTTTAATAAAGATTAGAGATTTTTTTACAGTAGTTATAGCTTGTCAGACTATAGAGGCAGTTCTGCAAGAAAGGTGAGAGACCTATTAGAAGAAGAGGTCTTTTGGCTAAGGATCAGCCAGTGCAATTCAATATTTAGAGAAGAATTTTAAGGGTGATTAAATAAGGGCACAACAATAGTCCCAGAGATAAGGCCAATCATAAAAAGCAAGCTAAGGGAATAAGAGTAAAGCTGAGTAGCAATATTAGAGTGTTAGTGCTCTACCCTCTACAGCTAGAGTAATTTAGTGCCTCATTGTTAGACATGTCATAAAAGACACAAAGGAGAGTGTTGGAAGTCCAAGCTTAGATTTTATTTTAGGTGTGGCTATGTTGATCATTTCCTTAGAGATTGTTTTAAGAAGCTTAATACTGGGCAAGGATTTGCACATGTTTCTACCTAAGGTCAAATAAGAGATAGAGGAGAAGAGGATATATAGTATTTAAAAGGCCAAATTAGAGAGTTAAATATAGCTTAGAGTGCCAGCAGTAGTATGATACTAGAGCTAGAGAAGAGACAGATTGACTTGAAGTGATAGTGGGTACCTTTCTTCTTTTCGATTAAACTGCATTAGCAATATAAGTCTAGGGTTTACATACTCTTATATATGCACTACATGACATAAGATCGGGGGTTAGCATTAGACCTTCTTAACATAGAGATTATGGTTAGCAACCCTATAGGTCAACTTGTTATAGTAAACAAGGTTTACAAAGAGTATCCCCTAATGGTGTATAGACTTGAATTTTTAGCTGACCTCTTTAAACTACACTATTTAAGCATCATGCAATTATGGATTGCAAGTAGAAGTGGATATCTCTTAATGCTAATGGTGGGATAGAGATTATAATTGTTGGTGAGAGGATAAACTTTCTATCTAATGTTATATCGGCTATTATAGCTAGGAGGATGTTGAGAAAGGGTTGTCAAACCTTTTCAGCACATGTGTATAATGCCAGAAAATAAGAATTATATGAGAGCCTTATACCTATGGTGTCAAAGTATGTGGATGTTTCTCCTAAAGAGTTGCCTAGTTTACCTCTAAAATGGGAGCTTGGGCTTGTTATAGAGGTTGTACTTGGCATTACACCAGTATCTATAGCTCTGTATAGATAGGCTCTTGTAGAGTTAAAAGAGTTGAAGATGCAGTTATAAGAGTTGTTTAACAAAGGCTTTCATAAGGCTAAGTGTCTCACCATGAGGAGCACCAGTATTGTTTGTGAAGAAGAAGGATAGTTCCTTATAGTGATACATTGACTACAGATAGCTAAATAAAGTAACCATTAACAACAAGTATTTGTTGCCTCGTATAGATGATTTTTTTGACCAACTTAAAAGAGCGAGTGTTTTCTCCAAGATCCACCTGACAGCAGGATATTACTAGTTAAGAATTAAAGAGGTAAATGCGGCTAAGACTGCTTTTCAAATAAGATATGGTCATTATGATTTTTTTGGTAATGCCATTTAGGCTTACCAATGCTCTAACGACTTTTCATGTACTTGATGAATTGAATCTTTTGACTTTACCTAGATTAGTTTGTTGTAGTCTTCATATATGATATTTTGGTATACTTTAAGAGTAGAGAGGATCATGAATAACATCTCAAGATTATCTTATAGACTTTAAGAGAGAAAAAGCTCTATGTCAAACTTAGAAAATGTGAGTTTTGGCTAAGTGATGTGTCTTTCTTAAGACACATAGCCTCTGCAGAAGGCATTAGAGTGGATCCGAGTAAGATTAAGGCTATTGTGGAGTGGAAGCCACCTAAGAACACAATACAGATCATAAGTTTTCTAGGTTTGGCTGGGTATTGTAGATGATTTTTCAAGGTGTTTTCCATTTGTGTAGCACCTATGACATATCTATTGAGGAAGAATGTTAAGTTTGTTTTGGGATGACAAGTGTTAAGAGAGCTTTGACAAGTTAAAAGCCATGTCAATAAAAGCTTCTATTCTCACATAGTCGATATCTGGGAAAGACTTCACATCTACATTGATACATCTTTGAATGGTTTAGGGTGTGTTCTAATGTAAGAGGTCAAAGTTGTTGCTAATGCATCGAGATAATTAAAGCTGCATGAGAAGAATTAGCCTACATATGATTTAGAGCTTGCTGTGTTTGTTTTTGCTCTAAAGATTTAGACACACTATCTCTATGAAGTGAATATTATATTTATACATATCACAAGAGCTTAAAGTATCTTCCTTCATAGAAATAGCTGAATTTGATATAAAGAAGATGGATAGAATTAATCAAGGATTATGATTGCCTTATTGATTATCATCTTGGGAAATCTAATGTTGTAGTTGATGCTCTAAGAAAGAAGTTCATGTTAGGCATGAGGGCTATGAATGTTCAAGTTAAAGCTTATATATAATGGTGCTTTTTTAGCTGAGTTACAAGTGAAGCCCAGTTTGTTGTAGCAAGTGAAGAACTAACAAAAAGATTATCATAGGCTTGTGAGTGTTATGAGTTCAATCTAAGAAGGGAAACCTACTAAGTATGAGATCAAGAGTGATGGTTATTTGTACTACCATGATAAGATATGTCTCCTAGATTTGGAAGAGCTGAGGAAATAGATTTTGTAGAAAGCTTATAGGCTCCTTAAGTTATATATCCTAGTAGCACCAAGATGTAATAGGATTTGAAGATTTCCTATTGGTGGGCAAGCATGAAGGGAGATGTATCGAAGCTTGTGACAAAGTACTTTACTTGTCAGCAAGTAAAGCCTAAGCATCAAGTTCCATCTATAGTGCTTCACCCTATAGCAATTCCTAAGTGGAAATAGGATAGGGTCACCATGGACTTTGTAGTTGGATTACCTACAATAAGAAGTAGATGTGATTTGATTTGGGTTATGGTAGATCGATTAACCAAGACATTGCATTTCATACTATTCATGATAAACTACTCTTTGGAAAATCTTACTGAGTTATATATGGTTAAATTATATGGAGTGTTGTCTTTTATTATATTGGATCGAGACTCAGGGTTTACATTGAGGTTTTGGAAGAAGATTCACAATTCTTTGGGTAGTTAATTTAGTTTTAGTACATCATTTCATCCTCAGATTAATAGTCAATTAGAAAGAGTTATTCAGGTAACTTTTGATACTTGAGTGATTTCGATGCTAAGTTATGTATGATATTCATGTTAAAGCAAGCTTGATTGGTGCTTAAGGATATGCTGAGAAGCTATGCTATTAAATTTAATGGAAGTTGGGATCACTACCTTTCCTTGTAGAATTTGCTTACAACAACAGTCATCAAACCAATTTGGGAATGGCTTCTTATAAAGCATTATATGGAAGAAAGTGTAGAACTCCTCTATGCTAGAATGAGTTAAGTGAGACTAAACTTATGGGGCTAGATCTAATTAAAGAAGTAAGAGAAAAGGTGAAGATTATCAAGGATAGATTGAGGGCAGCCTCAAACAGATGAAGTCTTATACAGACTTGAAAAGAAGAAATGTTCAGTATGAAGTGAGAGAAAAAGTATTTCTCAAAATTTCCCCTTGGAAGAAAGTTCTATGATTTAGCTAGAAATACAAATTAAGCCTAAAGTTTATTAGTCCATACGAAGTGATTAAATATGTGGACTCAGTGGCCTACTGGTTGGATTTGCCTCTTAAGCTTTAACATATACACAATGTCTTTCACGTATTTATGCTTTAGAGGTATAGATAAGATCCATCACTTGTTTTATTAGCTGAAGATATTGAGAATAGGCTAGATTTATCTTATGAGGAAGAGCCAGTAGAGATATTAGTAAGAGAAGTTAAACAACTATGGAACAAGACAGTTCCTCACGTAAAAGTGCTCTAAAGACATCATGGCATGGAAGAAGCCATCTAGGAAGGTAAAGCTCATATGAGAGAGCAGTACCCTCAGTTGTTTGAACTAGGTAATTTTGAGGACAAAATTTCTTTCAAGTGGGGAAGTAATCTAATGCTCAAAAGTCCAAAGGTTATGAATAGTACTTCCCTAAATGTGAATAATGTTCTTAAGACTTGGGGTACACTAAAGTGACCGAATGGAAGTATTAAAGATGAAGTCATTAAAGTGGTTAAAAATGCTGGTATAGTTTTTACGGTAGTGTCACTTGAATAGTGGCCGAGTTATAGCTGAGTCATAAAACTATTTTATTTTTGCTCAAATTGATTGGGGATTTATACAACCTGATACTCAAATATTTCACCTAGTTCATTGTCATTGGAATTGAAATTTTTGGATATTGGGAAGTATTTTATAAGATCGATTAAAGATAAAAGTTATTTTTTAATAAGATTTTCTTGGTTTTCAAGCATGTGTTAAAAGAGATTTTTGGGATTTGATTTATATGATTTTTAAGGAATTATGTAAACATTAATTGAAGTAAGAAAGATTAAAAATGATGATTAAATGGGGACCATTGGATTTTAAAGAAGCAAAAATCTAAGCCATTAAATGAGATAGGTATAAAAGGGTCAAGATTTCACTATTCTTGGTTAAACTAAGAATAGTGTCATCTTCCTCACACCCTTTCTAAGCCAATAGAACCAAAGGTTTCTCCTCTATTTCTTCTTCATTTCCTTCATAAATCAATCCTTAATTAAACATCTAAACCCAAAATTATCCCTCAAAGGCCTCATGATCAAATTAAAAGTAAGAAGGTCAAGTTATGTTGGAAGGATTTCATGGTTAGATAATGAAGTGAATAGTGACATGTTATTATTTGGGTAAGATTTTTTAAAGTTTTATATTTTTCTAATGTTCTTTAGGTACCCTAAACACACATTTCTTAAGTCAGTTTCAAGTTTTAATATATATGTTATTTTATTCAAATTTTTATGAAATAAGCATGTGTTATGTTTATAGAGCAAAGTGAGAGAGAGGAAGGGGCAAAAGGCGAGGAGAAGGCTAAATTAAGCTAGAGTGGAGTATTTTAGACATAAAGTAAGTGTAATCAAAGTAAAATGTGTTGATTTTGTGTATGCCCTAAATTAAAAATTTATGTATGTGTATGTGTGGTGTGGATTATAAATGTTAATGAGGTTGAATGCTTATGGATAGTGACATGTGGTCATGTGAGCATTGTATAATACATTGAAATGACCATATGAATGTTAGAGGTGTGTATGAGTTTAAGGCTAAATGGTCCTATGGGTATGTGTTGGCATGTCTAAAGCTAAAAATGTCTATTGTGTGTAATGGTGGCTTATGATAAGAATGACATTTCTATTGCAAACATATTGATACATGATATCATGCTAATTGAATAAAAATGGATGTTTCAAACCTAAAGCTTATGTTGGATGAACGCTTGGATATGTGCATGCTTGGCATTTTAAGTCATAAGTGATTTAAAATGTGCAAAGTCCATGTAAAATGTTGCTAATTATGTGTTTAATGTAATTATGCCCTTTTATGCCACCTTAGTAGAATCATTTGTATGGCTTATTTAAATTATGGTTTTTATCTTGATAGTATGCCAAAATGTATATATTACTCATGACATATTATGGTGATTAAAGTTTAGGTTACTTATAGATAAAAAGGGAGTATGTTGAGGCTAAATTAAAAGTATGGATATATTATGCATATTATGAGGCTATGTATGATTATGGTAATGATTATACTGAAATGTAATGTTAAATGATTTGTGTTTATGAATGTAAAGAAGCCATCATGATAAAATAAAGAAAATCACATTTTCCCCTATTTGGTAATTTATTGGCCAAACAATCCTTAAAATATACTTTAAGTTATTTTAATATGGTGAAACCAAAATAAATTTGGTGATTAGCCCGTAAAAGTAAATAACCTAGATTAGATAGGTTAATTGATGAACTAGAGGTTTAATAGCTACTAGGATACTTCTATACTTGATTTCATGACCTCCGGGTCCTATGCTGATTTTGTAACCTATGGGTCCTATGATGATGTTGTTGAGCCTTCATGGTCCTGATGACCTTTAGGTCCATGTTGTTGGGCCTTCATAGTCTAGATGAACTTGAAGTCCATGTTACTGGGCCTTCATAGTCCTAATGGCCTCAGTGGCTTAGGTGTCCTCCTTATCCAGTATAGCTTATGTGTTTCTTTAAGTATGAGCATAAGAAATAGTTAATAAAGTAGCCTAAGACATAAATTTAATATTTTGTAAAGCTGAAATTCATTACTTAATGATATGTTCTTGATAATATATATGCATTATGAATACACATATACATCTTGTTTTATGTTTGGGACATTAGAAATGCATATTTCTTATGTTACTTTTATGCATGTATGATTGTGGATGCATGCATATAAATTATCTTAATTACACCACTAAGCATTCTCTTAGTGCATTGTTGTTGAAAATTCGACAACGTATTGGCTGCACTGACATAATATTCTAAAGTAAATAATAACCTATAATAGATAAGAACACTTCCAAACTCTTTTCAAACTCAAGCATCACAGAGGGATCCTTCTGATCCATTCTAGTATCACAACACAAATGATATAATTAGAGTTACAAAACATATAAAAACTAGTTTAGGCATTTTTCCCCTTTGTATAACATATGAATACCAACATGACATACATCCCATAATTTATACAAAGGAAAAGTCAAAATACCAAAATATGGTGTCTTTTGATATACACTACTAGTAAGGCTTCAGGCTTTATCTGTACTTTTACCTATGTATTGCAAAAACAACAATGTGCAAAGCATAATACTATCTGTACTTTTACTTACACATTGCAAAAACAATGATGTGCAAAGCATAATACTTAGTGGTGTATTCAAAATAGCATAATTTAACTTATACACATGTAGTCATACATTTATGCATACATTCAACATTAACACTTGTGAACAACTTATATTACATGCAGCGTACCATACATAAGGGTGCAAATGAGCATTTATAATAATTTACATCATACATGCACATATAAATTTACATGCCAACATAAATATTCTTATATTGATTTATATGTCCAAATTTAATTAGTTAAGTATTACTTATCTACTTTGCTTATATATATAAGACAAACTCCTGAAATTGGATAATGGGAATCATTAACCACAAAGGTCTACCATTAAACCAAAGATTTAATATGTTAACCACAAAGTTCTGGCATTGACCACAAAGGTCTAGCTTGACCATGAAGGTTTAAGATATTGACTTGAAGGTCTGAAGCATTGACCCATAGGTATAATACATTAAATCATAGGTCTGATATTATAAATAAGCTTGTACCCAAAAATACATTAGTTCGAAGGCCTAAAATAAGCACTAAAATGCCCTAATAGCTCCTAATTTCCCTCGTTAATGGGACAACCTATCCGAGCTAGGTTATTTACTTGTATTGGCCATCACTATTCTTACGTGTGTTTCACCTCATTAGAATAGCTTTTAAATTAATTACAAGTCCTTTGGCCAATAAATGACCAAATGTGGGGTAACTAAGATTAATTTTTATTGTAATTTTACTTTATGTTATTTAATAATTTTAATTCACATACATGGAATCATATCATACATAAATCATTCACGCATCATCATAATCACATTATGTCACTTTTACATTTATTTTCGAACATTTCCATTTACCTTATCCCTATGTGTCAGTAATGTCTATTGCAAACACTTTATGTATTTATTAAGCAACATAAGTCTTTGGCTTCACATGATAATGGTTTTAGTAATGCTTATATCTCAACATTGTTTAGGATTATATTCTTTATCATGTGATGACCTTAAATCCATCTAATATTGTCATTGTTCTCAAAACATATTCATATCTCACATAGTCTCACATAGCAAACATGTATTTTCCTTTTAAGCACATGATAAGCATATAAACCTCAATTTCCATTCAATTGTCACACATAATATATAGGCAATGTAAACATATCATACCATATCTAATTATCCCTATTCAATCCATTCAAACCCTTCCTCTAGTGAGAGGAATAGGCTAGATATGTTTGAACACTAATAATTATGTATTACCAATTTCTCAAGTTACGACTTTTTCTTACCACATTTTTATGCAAGATTATAAATTAATAAGTCAATATTACCTCATATGCTCATAAGTTTATTTAAATGCCAATAAATTTAATTATGCCTCCTCTCATGCAAATACATATTAAAGTGTTCAAACAAACATTTTATGTGACACCCCTTACTAGATCTCTGAAGAAACCCAATAAGCATCACACTTCCTGCCAAATCACCTATTTTACTTCTCCCATAATCATTCGTTTAACTTTTACTTCTACTACACTAGGCAACTCTGTCTGATTCCAAATTCAGCATGGTTAGTTACTATAGTCCATTTAAGTCTATGTTATCCTATTCAGGCTATTTCAAAAGGATTTCAACACAACCTAATATTTCCTAAAAATTCGATAGCATAACAATTGCTCGGGTTACTATCCCAAAATTCTCTTCTACCTGTAAACATTTCTATGTCACATATCACATCTCCCGGACCCTTTTGGTCCCTCAAATATCATTCTATCACACAACAATCATAAGCCTCAAACCACAATGAAAAATACAAAGAGCCTCAGGCTCTCTAGAATCATCATAGAGCAAATATTCATAAAAGAAACCATCACATGAATAATTACAACATAGTTTCTTATAAACAAATATTACTCTGTGTCCCTCATATACATCACACCTATTTTCCCCCACCTATGTATGTGAGTGCAAAAACTACTCATTATACATAATTAACCTTCTCAATATGACCTCTGAACTCTTTTGTATGCTTTACGAGGCGACATCCCTATTCTGGGTACTTGCACACTGAAACAGGTACATTAAGTATAAAAATACTCAGTGGTGAATTCAACCATTAAAAATATGCCCACAGTTAAACCTTGCATTATACTTCTATTTTTATCTTATATTGATATCTTAAGTTCAATTTACAACTCTAGCATGCAAAATTACTATTTTACCCCTAGAAAGCTTCTGTCTTAAATATCCAATTAATTATTACAATCCATATAATTTATGTGTTAAGTCATTATTACTCATTTGATGCATAAACTACACCATTTTAAGTCTTTATTCAATACTAGTGGAAAATTTCTAAAATGCCCCTGTGTCATGTTTCATAGTCATATGTGGGTTTATTAATTTTATTGAATTATTTTAGCTGGAACAACTCAGGAGACATCCCTAATAGACATTGGATCTAGAGGAAAAATAAACTGGTGCAGTATTCCCTATTCTAGGCCTATGTTGTTGCACAGATATATATGCTATAATGAAGATTAGCCCGTAGCCTCTCTAGACATGAATAAATAACATCGGTTCGTGTGACATAATTAAGATTAGCCTATTGGCCTCCCCAGCCACAAATAAAGTCTCAACATCTTTGTGACATAATGGAGATCAGCCTATAGGCCTCTCTAGCCATAGTTAATCATCATCAAGAATGTGACATAATAGAGATCAACCTGTAGGCCTTTCAGCCACAAAGAATCTCATCAACTATGTGACATAATGGAGATCAACATGTGAGCCTCTCCGGCCACAAATAAAATCTCATTGCCTAAACATCAGACAATTAACAGCTGCTAAAACCCTAAGTTGATTAGTCAACCCATCCAGTAGGTGTCTAACTTG
>CANXYI011561788.1:0-12085 GCA_948208565.1 Hura crepitans | reverse complement strand
ATTAGCTTCCTTATACCATCATATGTCTTTCTATAAGTATTCTGACTCCAAAAAGTATGCTGACTCCTGACTGCTTGTTATCTCATCTTTATTCCCATTACTTAGCCAATTTTCACCTTTCCTATCCCATCAGAGCCTTATTTACCTGATAGTTATCTTATAATGGTTGTGCCTTCACTTTACAACACACAAGTGTGCTATACTATCTTCTTCAAATGCTTCTATTTTTGGTTTACTTAAATAACTATGCCATCTTTCTTTACCATCCATGGGGCCAGATTTTTCTTTGCTATAACATTATTGCCTTTTTTGGGCTTTTATCATCATTATCAATTCACATTAGGAGGAAAAGAATTACATGGAATCATACTACCATCCCTTTGGTCCATTGTTCTGTAACTCAAGAAGTTCCTATAATCATTTCCTCAATTGTTTCTCAGAAATCCGTATTTACTAGTAGTGCAGTGACTATTCATAATCCAAAACACCTAATGTACTCATGCATTACGGTCTAGAACTGCCTAAACTCACTCTGATACCACTAAATGTAACACTCCCTGCCCATTCCAAAAGAAAATAGGCAAAGCGTGTTACTTCCTGTGAGGTCACCCATCTTTGGATTTCCCCAAGAGCCTTTCCTTTAACTCTAACTTGTACTTATTCTATATATTACCTATTGGCCTTATAACTACTCCTATGGTCTGAGGTCCTTCTGTCAGGCATATGGCACTCACATGCCTGACTTTACAGTCAAGTATCAACCTATGCTTTATCTTTGGCTACCAGTTCAGTTCTTAATATCGTAAGTTACTATCCTAGTAATACGAGGAGTTCTAACACCCATATCAACTGTTCTGATATGCATGAGTGCCTCTACTTACTTATACCATGAAATCTAATCATGTAATCATACCTAGACAATCGTCGTCTGCACTGCTATTTGTCTACTCTATCCCTTCCATATCTCTACCACCTATGCATTGGAAACTAGATACGCTGAGTATACACTCAGTGGTAAATTTAACCAAACATACTATGTACTCTATTACAAGAGAGCACACAAGAACTTATTATGTTTATTTGTTAAACTTTTCCATTCCTTAAGCTCTCCTATATGATTATTCGCTAAGATAGTCATATTATTTATTACTCTAAATACGTGTTCTTACCATGTTGTAAACACTAAACTAGTATTACTTCCCCATCTTTGTATGTCCCTTACCAATATTTTACCATTATTTAATTCAGTTCATGTATCATATATACATATTTAGATCTCCTTTAGTATATTAATTTATCTTCCCTTATAACTTAGCTCTTTTTAGTCATCTGCTATTTAGTTACCATTTTCTCAGTTTTTTATTCCTTTAGGAAGTTCTATTAAGTTCACATAAATTTATGTCATCTCAGCTTTTACCATTATTCCTTAACCTTAGTATATTTCTCATAAATTGTTGCCATTAAAGTAGATTTATGCTTCATATTTCTCTTTTATTTCTATCTGTGAGTCCATTCAAATTATTTCATTTATCCTTTATCCCCATGGGTTCGGGAAGAACTCTCAGCCACTTGATAACGGGATCACAATGTGCAGTAGCCCCCATTTTGGGCCTCAGCTGCTACACTAACCCCTATAGTCCGAGAATCGGACAAAAAGCAGAACTGTATCTTGGTCCTTATTATGGACCTCAGCGTCTGTACATAACTATTGTTTGATACTCTAGGGACTTGTCCGTAGTCCACTCCCAATACAAGACTAGCAGATACTCAGGGATCCGTCCATAGACCACCCCTAATCTCTACAATATTAGCCTGAAGTGCAGTGGCTCCTTATAGAACCTTGGTAGTTGCACCCGCTCCAATCAGTACATGCCTATAGTGCAGTGGCTCATCATAGAACCTAGGTAGCTGCACTCACCATACACAAGCTAAAAGCCACACAGACTCAGCCTCTAGCAGCTGCTAGTCCCTAGTTGATCGGTCAACCTATCCAGTGTATGAACAACCACAATTTCCTAGAGTTTCCCTTTCTAATTTTTTTACATTACAGCTTTCACATTCATTATTTAATTTATCCATAACCATATATTATTCTTCAGGATCATTTTGGGTTCCTTTACTAATGACTTTTCATTGAATGTCTTTTTAGTTTTCTCAAGTAGTTATGTAGGTATTTTTCATTTTACTGTAACTATCCACCTTATATAATTTTCTTATAATTTGCTTCTTAAGGGATGTTGCTTCCTTTCTGCAAACCTTGATGGATTGGTCCATGTATTTTATTTCACATATTTCTTGCTTAACTGTATTGTAACATATTCCTCGGATTTAGTAATTTTACTTCATTATTATTATCCTTTAATAATACTTATTTCTCACACAGTCTTAAAAAATTGCACTATATCTGTTAGATTCTTCCTTATGCAATCTACCCCATTTTTAATCTTTATCTATTTATTAATTGTACCCTCTTCTCATGTCCCAAAATCCCTCGTTTTTCCATGGTTAATTTTTCTAAACTATGTCCTTAGTTTATTATGCATTAATACTTTCTCCTTATTTCACCTTGCTTTATTCCTTCAGCCTTTTTGTCATTTATCAGCTCTCTAATTCCATTTTGATTCAGATTTAATCAAATTAATTATTTTTCCCTCTTTTAAATATTTATTCTCGTTATTTTCTTACTAAAAAGACACAGGTTTTAATTTATTTTGTCCAGTCGAATTTTTTTCGAACAGTTACGGGTCATCATAAATCTTTAGACAGTTACAGGTCATTTTATGTAACTATCACTATTCATTTGGTACCTTTTCCTTACCAATTTATTTCCTTATTCCATTCCTCCTTTCACCTCCTAATTTATGTTATTTCTTTCAACATAATATGCATTTTCCCCCATTTTAATTTACCATAGCAAAGACTAAAACTTTACACCTAGCTTACCATACAAAGTCATTACTTCTATTCCAAAAAAAATCCTAAACAACATGTCTTAACCTTATTTAAATCTTCCATGTAATATTTTCTATGTTACTATTTTATATACCATACTTTCATGCCATTTTCATTACATACATTATTCATGTTCCATATCTTTCTAATCTTTCACATAATCATGCCATGTCATATTCCTTACATGTTATGCATCATCCTACCATCCTACTCTCACATGCCAACTTACCATACATGCATATTCACCCCATGGCATACATGACATACCCATAGCCATACATGCAACACATGCCTACACATCCACTTCACATCTAATTCACATCTCTATCATCCTAGACCATCAATATACACCTTTTAACATGCATTTCACATGCTCACATACATGCACACACATAAAACCAACACTTCCATACACACATCTACACCTTCAATACCATTTTATCCTGCCATACATAATATGTTTTGGGTAAATTCACGTACAGTGATTTCCCTATCATTCTGATGCTACTCCAGAACCCCTTAATTTCTTTTCCTCCACCTTGAACCACCATTTTTCACACTTCCATATTGGTCCAAATGTTGGAAAATTCCTACAAAATCACACATAACTCCAAAAATGAAATCTCTTTCCATGGATGTTATCTACACTTCAAATACCCTATAAGAAAAATAAGAAATCATGGAAAGGAACACTTACACATCACTTGAGCACTATTCACTCAATTATGGAAACTCTCCAATTTGAACTCCTTTCTTAAAATTAATGGTGGAATTGATGCCTAAGATGGGTGGAGGCTTTAATCTTATAACTTTTTCATGGAATTTGGGTGGGATTAGGAGAGAGAAAGCTTGGCAAAAATGGTGAATTCCTTATATATGGTGTCAGCTTGGAGGTTTTAGTGAGAAAGATGGTGATTTGGTCATATGTGTGGTGTACACACATGTGTAATCTTTTATGGGTGATGGGTTGGACCCATTGGATTGGGCCAAATAGCCCTCAAATAATTTATGTTCCTTTTATGGCACTTTTTGATTCAAAAATTTATGAAATATTCTATAGTTCCTCAAAAATTCCTATTTCTATCCCAAAAATTCTCAATTATAGTCACTAAGGGCCCTAGAAAATTTCAGCCCAAAACTCCTTCGAGGTTAATATTCACCCTATGCTATTTTTAACATTCAAAAAATCATAAAATATTCCCTAGACCTCAAAAAATATTCATTCTAGTTTTAAAAATCCTCGATTAGTGTCCTAAAGGTCCACGTAAAATTTTAGGTCAAAAGTCAATAGTTGACTTTTTAGCACTATTCACTTGCCAGAATAAAATATTTTGAAAAAATATCTGTTGACCTCAGAAAATTATAATTCCTTCTCCATCATACTTAGTGGAATTTTTGAGGTTCAAGGTATGATATTTTTGGGACCATCTGAGCACATCCCGGAGCTGTCCTTGTTTGACCTCATTTTATCTCCGTAAACAGTAGTTCTTGACCTGAAATGAATTATTGGTTCTGCTAAAATTTTTATTTCATTCGTTTTAACCACTTCAGGCTAGTCAAAGTTTTTCGGCCAATATGCTAGTCATCGAACTCAGAATGATGGCTCGCACTGCAGGAAACATCACTCAGGCCCAGATAATACTATTCATGCAACCTTGGCATACGGGCATTACATATTTTGTCATAACATCCATTCAAATAATTTTTTCAATTTAGATTCACCTAATGAAAAAGGATAAAATTCCTTTCTCTTATATCTATAGTTTTCTTACCATATAAATATTGTTTATAATTATCAATATATCCTAATTTCTTATTATCCATGTCTTTCTTTAATTTTTCTAAGATTCAGCCATAACAACAAAAATGCTTGCTTTCTCATTTCTTTTAATTCCATCATAATATTTATCATATTCTAACTATAATCATGTCAATCATACAATTACATGCCATATTTCTCTTTCAAACTCCCTTGATAAAACCATTCGGCCAGTTAGTGTGTATAAACCTCCAATCTTTCTTTTCGTCATGTTTATCTTTCTATCATCTCATTTAGGCCCTAATTACACCTTTGTATCATCAATTTCATGCAACTACCATAATATGGAAATTTACTAATTTTATAAGCATAACATACAAATTTCATAAAATAAGAATACACATTCCTCTTTTGGATCTCCAATCTATATTAGTACCTTTAATCCTCTTCGCTTTCTTCAATTCATCATCCATCCTTAATTTTCCTTATCTTCCATAACCATTCCTCCACATAATTTCTACCAAAATAACATTAATTACATGTAACTTTAATTGCTTATTCAAAAGGTAATTATCATACTCTAAATAATCGTTAAAATTAATAAGATTAAAAAGGATGTCTCACTTACTTGTAATGGAACCTCAACCCACATCTTTCCATCATTCCTATCCTCTAAATTCCTTCTCTTTCCACACAACTTAAGGAGGCCAGTATAATATAGTGGATATAATAACCTCTCAACTATGGTATTTGATGATTATTTAGTAATTTGAGATGAGAAAGATGGTGGAAAAAGGGGAAAACAAAATTTTGGCTTAGATAAGGAAAATGGGGAAGAAATGTTGGCTAAAAATACAAGTGAATATTTTATATTATTTTTATATTTATACAAGAATTCAATGGCTAGGATTAATTCTTAGAATATACACTTGATTGGCTAAAATTAGATACATATGTGCATCTCATTTAATTATGTAATAATTAATTTCTTTAATATATATATATATATATATTTGGATGGTCAAGATCTCAAATGTGACTGTTTTATCCAAAGGCCACAATTGCTCCCTACATAAGAATCCTATCATGCTTATCTCATTAATTATTCAGTTCTTGAATTTATTTCTCTAATTTTTTTTCCTAATAGCTCACATGTCGTAAAAAATCGGGCCATATAATTTTTGTGTTCTTCAGATTATTTTAGTGTCAAGATGTGACAATTTTGAAATTTCTAAGCACATTTTTTGAATTTTTGTTTCAATTCTTAATGATTTACTATTCATCATTAACTGTAATCTATATTTCATTTTTTATTTTTAACCTCTTACATGACCTCAAATTGCACCATAATTCATCAAATAATTTTTACTACCATATGATACAGTCAACTCTAATTGGACTCGAGATGCACTATTCACAACTTGGTGTCACATTCATTGGGACCATCTCCCAAACCTCATTCTTTCCACATTTTCATGTACTCAACATTTCATATTCCTATTAGCCACCCCTTTACACATGTTAATTCATCTTTTAACCACCAAATACACATTTCCCATTTTTCCCTAGTTTTCTCACATATTTCTTATTTTATCCTTTGATAATTTTTGCATTGTTGTTCACACCAACTGACTCTAGTCAATTCATATATCCATTTCATTTCTCTTTTTTCTCTAAATTCTAATTCTATCCTTATGAAAAATTAAATCAAAAGTTGAGGTGTGACACTATTGGGCCTCATTTTATATCAACTATAGGCTTGATTTATAAGCCTTTTAATATTTAAAAGGTCAATTAAAATCAAATCAACCATACACCTTGAATTGGGCCTCCAAGGGCCAATGCCTTTAAAACCCTAATTTAGGTGTGAATAGGCTAATTGGGTTCCAATGATATCTAATATCATTAAATATTCAAACATTTTAAATCTTATCTCAATTCTTTTAGTGTGTGACCTTATAGGTTTTTGAAGCATGTTGGTAGTACATAGTGAATTAAAATCTTAGTTCTACTAGGACTCTTATGGTTCAATCATATTGAATCTACAATTAATTCCCAATTAATAATTCATGCATAAATAAGTCATGAAAGGTGTTTAGCCACACATCAAGACTACCTAAGTGTTGAAAAGTCAAGTGGTTTGACTTAACCTTTCTATATTCATTTATCATGCAATTACTCTTTTCACCACACTTTATATCATTTAGGTTTAAGTATGAACTTGTGTCAACTTAATGCTTAATTAATAATGTGTAATCAAGCCCTAATTTTGTTAATTATAATATTTACATCTTTATCCCTAAAGTGCCCTTGTGAATCTCATTCGCACTTGTATTTCACTCTGGCCAAAGATTATTAAATAAAGATATATTAGAATTATGAGATAAACTCCCCATTATAATATGAGGTGGTGAATCCTTTGTTAATCACTCAACTACCTTCAAGTATCTCATGCTATATCTAATCTCCTAGCTATGTATACATCGCAGAAAGTAAAAGCACTAGAGTCAAAGTATAACACTTGATACTTAAGATAACCTTAGTGATCTCAAGTCTAAAGATACTTGCACCAATAATATGCTTTCAATGACATAGATTATGTTTCATTGACATAGATTATGTATCCATGTAAAGATCTTTTATTGGGTCTCCAATGTACTTGTTTCTCCAATAAGCATCCATGTGTTAACCCTAAGCATTATCATGCTTATAGCTTGTTAGAACTACTGTTTGACTAAGTCAAGGAGTATAACATATGCTAGTCTATCCATATTAATAATGTCCCATCTTGATAATACTATAACTAGGGATAATTTTGGTATTTCACATTTGCATGCAACAGGAATCCCACATCATGAACTTTTCATAATTTCCTTTATACTATGAAAATGTACTAGGGACTTATTACCAAGTTTAAGATAATTATCAAACAAATGAATGAACATAAGCATTAAGTAATAAAAAATGCCTTTTAAGTATAACTGAACATTTACTGTACATAAAATATCCTTATTACATATGTACTCTAGGGCATACAACTAATAGTACCCTCATACATAAAATCATATACCATATTAAGAATGCCATGCATACATGCATTAACATTTGTCACACATTGTATAGATTATCATAAGTTCACCTATGCATTAATCAAGTATATATGGCATAGATATATCATATGAGATGGTGGTTTTATTTTTAGCAAATAATTGAGTAAAGTCAAATTTCTAACTCCTTTTTAGCCATCTTTAGTATTAAACTTTGGAGCTATTTTGGACTAGGTAACCGATAGGTAAAATTTTCTTTCTTTACTGCTGCACTTGCCTATATGCGGTTATTTTCTCTTTTTTTTAATTTTTTTCATCTGCTTCTTATTTGATTTTTTTTTTGGCATTATGAGCTAGACAAACTCAAGATAAGGGAATTGTCAGAAGTTTCCACTTACTGTAGATTGAGAATCAATGAACTTGATGTAAGTATTTTAACCTAAGTAGGGATCAAGCCTCTAATCATCAAAGAATTAGATTTATGGTTGACACTTAATAATCATTACATCAAGTATACATGGCATAGACATATCATATGAGATGATGGTTTTATTTCTAGCAAATAATTGTGTAAAGTTAAATTTCTCATTCTTTTTTGGCCTTCTTTAGTATCAACTTTTAGAGCTATTTTGGATATGGTAATTGAGAGGTGAAAATTCTCCCTTTACTACCGTACTTGTATAAATGCAAGTATTTTCTCTTTTCTTTTGAAAATTTTTTCTTCATCCAAGTCTTAATTACTTTTGTTGGTATCGTAAGCTAGAAAGCTCATGACAAGGGAATTGTCAAAAGATGCCATTCGGTGCAGACTCAAAATTAATAAACTTCATGTAAATGTTTTAACTCGAGATATGGGCCAAGCTATTGATCATTACATTTAGTAATTATGGTTTTATTTTTAGCAAATAATTACATAAGGTTGAATTTATCATTCTTTTTTGGCCTTCTTCAATATCAACCTCTAGGCCTATTTTAGACAAGGTAACAGATAGGTGAAATTCTCTACCTTTATTACTGCACTAGTCTATATGCAAGTATTTTCTCTTTTCTTTTAAAATTTTTTTCTTCATTTTATTCTTAATTGCTTTTTTGGCATTGTGAGCTAGATAACCTCATGATAAGGGAGTTGTTAGAAGTTGACACTCGGTGAAAATTGAGAATCAATGAAGTTGGTGTAAATATTTTAACTTGAGATAGGGGCTAAGCTATTGATCATCAAAGAACTAGATTCTTTGTTGGCACTTAATAATTATTACGTCTAGTAATCAGTGTGTTCTTTATATTAAACAATAAAAACATGATCTCTAATGCAAAATGCAATTTCCTGGGGTCTAAATTCACATCAAGCACATAAATTATATAATTGTGGTAAAATAAATCATAAATTTGTAATAAAACATGATATGGAACTTTGATTAATGTAACTACTTCAATATGTGATACAATTCTCATATAACCATGCCATTATTAATATATGAGCTGAAAAACATGTTTATGATTCGAAAATGTGATTTGAATAACTTCTATTATACAGATTCTTATGAACAAAAATTGAAAACGAATTTTTATAAAAAATCAAGATACAAAACTATATTTTATGAAAAACCTAATTTTGATGCTAGTAATTCTACATACATGATAGAAACATGTTTTAATGATGAATAAAACAAGTTATGGCCATTAAGACTTACCAGTAATAAAGCTTAAAGCTCACGAATGATTTGTTATGGAAGAATACTAAACTTTAGGAAGATATTCCCCACACGAATAGAATAATCTCTTTAACAATTTTTAAATTTCCATAATATTCTAATTAGATCAAAATATTACTTTACTACTTAAGAACTTAGCTAAAATTCTCAAGAAACTTAAGAAAATACTCAATTTATGCAATCTTTTGAATTATATGTAGAATACTTAATACTAAACACTTGACATTGAAGGGTATTTAAAGATGTTAGTTCTAAGGAGTGTTTCTCTCTTTTTCCATCTATTTTGATGTTAATGTTAGTTTGATTCTATCCAAATTCTTGGCTTCTAAAGACTAGGTGTTTGAGTTAGAACATAATTTTATCATGTTTATTAGACTATGGAGAAAACTATAATGTGATTAAAGAAATTGTTGCATGGGCATAAGAATTAACATACAATGGTCCTGTTGTCAAATAGAGATTTTATTATTCCTTGTGACTTATAAATGAGGTCCACTCATTCTTATTTCTCATTTTATATTTTTTGGGACTATTTCTAATATTCATAAAATCTCATTTTCCACTATTTTGGTCTTCCTTTCCATAAAATATTCATTTACTTGACTTGTGTCTCTGGTTATCATCATTAGGTTTATAGGGCTCATAAGCTAATACTTATAGTTGCCTATTCTTTAATGAAATTTGCAAAACATGCTCATGTGATATAGATTTTATTAAGAGCTTTGATGCAATGCACGTGTGAGATAAGAGATACTTGGAATCTTAATGCTTTGTCCTATGCCTTGAATTTATGACTTTCTTGATATTTTATCCCATATCTCATAACTATGATTGTCTTAATGTTTTGTCCTACAAATTGAAACTGTGACTTTCTTAAAGTTTTATCCTATGCCTCAGAATTATAATTGTGACTAATGATTATGTCTTGTGCTTAAAGGGTATTTTGGTACTTTCACTTTCTTGAGATAATGAGATCAGATCTTGAAAACCATCTATATAGTATTGCTACCTATAGACACTAGGTTTTTAGGGCTTCCATGTTTGGATTAGCTAATGATGAAAAAAGGATAAAGGTTCGAATAAATAAGAATCTAGATGTTCAGTTTGAAGTTCTCCTTGTTAAAATTTTTAAGATAATGGTTAACTTTTGGACATAGAATCTTACTCGACTCGATAAGCTAGCAGTGTAACCCAAATTATGAAAAAAATAGGTGGGTTAACCCAAATTAGGTTTCTTTGAAACAACCATTTCAACTTTTGTTGAAAATGGTCATTTTGGCTGATGCACAACATCTTTTCGTGTGGTAAAAACCTATTCAACTTCCAAAATAGGTCACATGAAATGGGTGTTTCATAAGTTAAAACGGTTATTTCACCCAAGATAACCATTTTAACTTTCTCAAAATGGTCATTTTACATCTCAAGATGCGTGTATAATTTAGATGCCACTGTCAGTCATAGAGGTTGGCTTTCTAGTAGAAGGTGAATCAATGGTATTTGAATTTTTAGATGAGAATTTAGTGCCAATTATAGTCCAATGGTGGCAAATGTACTTTAACAGAGCAGTAAATAGCAGAAAGGAGTATAAGTAGGAGTAATTCTAATAACCTCTAAGGGAGAGAAGCTATCATTAGTTAGAAAATTGAGGTATAGAGTTACAAATAACATGGCAAAATATGAAGCTTGCATATATGGGCTTGAAGCATTAGTGGCTCTCAATGCAAAGACAATTGAGGTATTTAAAGATTCATCTTTAGCAGTATATCAGAACAAAAAGGAATAAACTATTCAATAAGAGAAACTAATGGCTTGTGTAGAGTATTTGAGATCCATCAGCCAATAGCTTGAAATGTGCACTTTTCGCCATGTTTCGAGGGATGAGAATCAACTAGCAGCTGCATTAGCCACCCTAGTTTCTATATGGGATTATCTAAAAGTAGTAGTTATGAAACTAGTCCTTATTTCTAGTTTAGAGAGGCTTTGTTGTGAGATAGAACATGTAATGGAATTAGAATGGAAATAAGGTAAACCTTGGTTTTATAAGATCTAGAGCTACTTAGAAAATAAGGAATTTCTTGAAGAAGTCATGGATAGGGACATAAGAGTATTAAGAAAGTTATGAACCCAGTTCTTCAATGTAGATGGGATCTTGTACAAAAGGCAGTTAGATGGTCTTTAGCTCTGTTATTTGGGTGAGAAAGAAGCAAAGAGGATTATGGAAGAGATACATTTAGGATCTTATGGCACACACATGAAGGGTTTAGAGTTCACAAAATAGATCATGTGCCAGGGGTTCTTTTGGCTTACTATGCCAAGGGTTCTTTTAGCTTACTATGGACTATGATTGCTCAAAATATACAAAAAAAAGGTACCATAAGTGTCAGTAGTATAGTGTAACACCCATGATTTTTCTATTTTTTAAATAGGGGCACCTAAACAATGAATAGTACTTTCAAGAACCTGGAGTGAATTAAGGCCATAAGATGATAGAATTAATTAAACATAATTACGGGTGAGATTTGGGACCAAATTGAAGCTATTTAAGGGGATAAAATGGATTGTAAAGTTTGCTTACTGGTGTCCTATGAATACTGACTCAATTGAAGCTGAATGAT
>CANXYI011561637.1:0-21424 GCA_948208565.1 Hura crepitans | reverse complement strand
GAGAAATGCCAGTTCCAAAGAAAGAAAAAGAAATAAGGGGATTTTTGGGAAAATATAATACATTAGTAGGTTTATAGCTAAGCTCACTACCATATGTGAGCTTGTTTTCAAGCTTCTCACAAAGAACTAACCAATCAAGTAAAACAATGACTATCAGAAGGCTTTTGACACCATCAAGGAATACTTGATAAATCCACCAGTTTTGCAATTGCCAAGTCATAGGAAGCCATTAATTCTTTATCTATCTATTGAAGAAAGCTTAATAGGAGTTATGGTAGCACAAGAGGATGAATTCAAGGTTGAGTTTGCAATTTAATACTTGAGTAAGAAGTTTCTTCCATATGAAGCTAAGTACATGAAAGTTGAAAAGATTTGTTTAGCAGTAGTATAGGCCTCAAAGAAATTAAGGTATTATTTCCAATCATATACGGTACAGGCAGTATCAAAGCACAATCTTTTAAGATATCTTTAGATAGTGCCATCTTTGGTAGGAAGAATAAGTAAATCGCTTCTTTTGCTCCAAGAGTTTGACATCAGTATATAACATGGGAAACCATAAAAAGGCATGTAGTAGCAGAGTTCTTGGCCAACCATTCATTAAAAGGTGAGTCACTAGAGTTCGAATTTCCAGATAAGAATCTAACACCAATTATAGTCTAGGGGTGAAAAATATACTTCGACGGAGCAGTAAACAATAAAGTGGCAGGAGTAAGGGTAATTTTGATAACTCCTAAAAGTGAGAAGCTGTCATTAGCTAGAAAGTTGAGGTATAAGGTTACAAATAACATCGTAAAGTATGAAGCTTGCATATTTGGGCTCGAAGCATTATTGGCTCTCAATGAAAAGACAGTTGACGTATTCAGAGGCTCATCTTTGGTACTATATTAGACCAATGAAGAATTAACCATTTGGGAAGAAAAATTAATGCCTTATATAGAGCACTTGAGATTTATCAGCAGACAGTTCGAGATGTGTACCTTTCTCAATGTTTTTAGATATAAAAATCAGCTAATAGATGCATTGGCCACTTTAGTCTCTATATGGGAGAACCCAAAAGGAATAAAACTAGTCCTTATTTCCAGTTCAAAGAGGCCTTGCTATGAGGTAGAACAGGTGATCAAAATGGAACAAGGATGAGGTAAACCCTGGTTTTATGACATCTAGAACTATTTAGAGAATAAAGCTTTTCCTAAAGAAGCAATTGATAGGGATAGAAGGGTATTAAGAAAGTTATCAATCTAGTTTATCAGTTTAGACAAGGTCTTATACAAAAGGTAAGTAGATGGCCTTCAGCTATATTATTTAAAGAAAAAAAAAAGCAGAGAGGATTATCAAAGAGATACATGCAAGGTCTTATGGTTCACATATGAATGATCTAGAGTTAGTAAGAAAAATCATGCATAAAGGGTTCTTCTAACTTATTATGGACCATAATTGCTCAAAGTATGTACAGAAGTGCCATAAGTGTTAGTAGTATAGGGACTTAAAGACATGTTTGGTATCAAAATTACACAATCTATCATCTCCTTGGTCATTTGCTACTTAGGGGATAGACATAATCAGAGAAATATATTCAATAACCTCAAATAGGTATTGTTCCATTATGGTAGCCATTGATTATTTCTCCAAGTGGGTTAAAGCAAAGTCTTTTAAGAAAATAGGGGAAAAAGAGATGGCTAAGTTCATAGAGAAGAATCTAATTTGCAAATATGAGGTCTTACACCACATAGTTTCAGATAATAGTGTCCAATTTCATTTTAAGACAAAAGCACTATTACAAAAATACAAGATACTGCACCATAAATCCTCTCCTTATAGACCACAAGCTAACGGGATAGTTGAAGCGGCAAATAAAAATGTTAAAATGATCTTAGCTAAGATAGTTGTGACTTACAGAGATTGGGTTGATAAACTTTCATTTGCTCTTTAGGGTTATAAGACAACAAGTCGGACTTCAACAAATGCTACTCCATTTTCCTTGGTATATGAGATAGATGTCATACTTCTAGTAGAAATTAAACTCTAGTCATTGAGATTAGTCTAAGAATCAGAGATTCCTAAAGTAGTCTAAGCTAAGTAAAGGTTCCAGTAATTGAACTTACTAGATAGAAAGTGCTTAAGGGCTAATTATCACAATCAAGTTTACCAGAAAAGAAGGCATGAGCTTTTAGCAAAAGGGTGAAGAATCATAAGTTGCAAGAAGGGGATTGGTCCTCAAATAGATGAAACAAAGTCTTACTGATCTGAGGGGAAAGTTCAATTTGAATTGGGAAGGACCATTCATCCTTAAGCAATTATTGCTAAGAGGGGCTGCAATCCTTACAGATTGTGATAGAAATAAGTTTAAAAAGCCTATGAAGATAGATAGGATAAAATGGTTCTATGGCTAAAGAAAAAAAAAGAGAGAGAAATAGCCATGCAAGTTAAAAATAAAAAAAATAATAGCCTTGCTAAAAGTGGGCACCCTAATAGGTGAAAACTGAAAAAAGGCATCCAATGCAACAATTAGAGGCTGAGAAAAAATAGTCAATCTAGAAAACCCATGAGGGTTGATGAATGATAGGAGTTTAAGATGTAGTTAAGATTTCCCTTAATTAAATGAGAACTTGTGTTATTACATTAATATCATGTTGTGATTATCATAAAATGCCAATATGATACAAATAGATAGAACCATTTTAATAAGCTAGATTGATTATCTTATGGACTATAGAAATAGAGATTTGGTTATTCAAATTATATTATTTTGTATTCAAGTTCAGCAGAGCAATAAAATTATACGCTTTTTTTAGACTCTTTGTCTCTTGTTATAGTTTTCATTCTGTATTTCAACTAATAAGATTGGTTGTCTTTAAAAAAGTTAGTCACCCAGTCCTTATATGCTTTGGAAGTCTAAAAATTACAAGCAACATTAGGAGGGATATTGACCTTTAGGGGTAATTGCTTCTATAAATCATGATATTTGACAGTAAAAGTGACAGACAAATCTCCCCTTTTGAATAATTAAGGGCGAGTAACAATGCCTTGGACCTCACCAACTACCTTGTACAGTGATCGCGAATGTAGAAAGTGACTTTGTGTAAGCCTACTAAAAGAACACAGCCTAATGTACCGCTTCATCATACATACTGTAAAAAAATCCATGGGTTCATGAAATTTTTCTGTCATTAGTAGTGGCACTTATCCAAAAGGCCCATTGCTTAACATCTAAAAAGCGACATATAATGGTATAAGGTAGTAAGTGTTTCAGGCTGTATAAGCTAAGGACTCGAGGGGGAGGATCATCTAACAAGTGAAAATTCTCTTACAACCAAATCTAAAAAAAGAAAGAAAAGTTGTTAGGAATGAAAACCTGGAAAGGCTTCTTAAGCAAAAGCCAAGCTAAGGGTAGGGTCAAAACTTATTAAAGGTAGTTTATCCTTACAAAGTCTGTTAGGAAAAAATCTAAAAGGGCTTTCTAAGAAAAAGGCAAACTCGAGAATAGGGCAAAAACCCATAAAGAGTGGTCTATTCGAAAAACAACTTAAAGTAGAATTGGGTTTCAACAAAAGAAAATGGCTTCACCATATTGTACTGCATCCAAACCCATGATAGTTTTAGTAAGGATCAGAGGAAAAGGGTTTTAGCCTTTAGTCATGTCATTTATCACATTGAATAACTGATAGTCTCTAAAATGGCCTGTAGAAGTAACTATGAGATATTTGGCAAAGAAAATGAATAAGTATACATTCGTATGTAGGGATGGTATATCTGTGTAACTTTCAGTATAAGCTAGTAGAAAATTCAGAGAAATTGGTTCTCTCTTTGGAACCCATCTAACATCTAATGAAGGCAAAATCCCTAATGCATTGACCACCTCATATGGGTAGTAGGGAACACAAGTGGGATATTAAGGTAGTGTCTCGAAAGAATAGGGTACCTCTAGAAATACAACAAATTCCTTGGCTAAAGGATATCATTCTTTGTGTGAGAATAAAAAAACAAGGAAATATGAGTCCCAGAAGTGGGTTGTAGCTTTCATAAAAGGCAGATTAAGTCAAACCCTATGTAGAAATTTTAAACCATTAAAAAGCAAAAGAGCATGATTTACCCAATTAAAAGAAAGGTTAAGAATTTTATGAAGCTTCTAAAGGAATTCATCACCCATTGAAGCAAGAAAAAGGAATAAACTCAAATGGCATGAGGATCTATACATGTATTAATAAGAGCCTAAAATAGCCATTTTAGCAAGGCCAAAATGGCTATTTATACCCAACTTCTTATAAAATCCTTATTTCCGTTTTCATCTTTTACGTACCTTCTTATCTGAAAACTTCATCTTTTGCTATTACTTTTTCTTTCTATTTTATTTTTCCAAAAATATTGCCATGATGACAACAAAACTGCATCTGATGCCTACTGATCCTAGCACACATGGCAATCCTAAGATGGTTAGATGTTGAGGAGGAGGAGAGATTTTAATGCCTGGCTTTGGTGAAATTTACTAGGAGTCGGTACTTTTGCATGAGTACCTTACGGGAGTTAGGGGCATTTCTTAAAGCGGACCAACTTCTCTCCCAGGTGGATTGGTAGGTTTTTTTATTCTCAATGCCATGCCATATATCCAAAGGTTGCCCTCTAGTTTCGTAGCACATTCTAGTACCACCAGATACACCCTATAGTTCATACTGCTATCCAGTTTAGCATATTAGTTGCACACTACCAGCTTTCCTTGCTGCGCTTCTTTGAAATCCTTCACCTACCCACTAATGGCATGTTAGAGATCCCTGAGCAGCTTAACAATCATTGGGCCACCATTAGTCATGCTGACACTTTCTATCAAGCTAGCCAGATAAAGGCCTCTGCCATTTAAGACCCATTACACTGATATTTGTACAGTTTTCATTTTATCCCACTAATCTACCTAGGCAACAATGATAGTAGATGGATGAGGCTAGCCATCTTTAGCACCTACTCCAAAGATGCTAGATACACTGTTTGAGTCTATGTTTCAGGGTATGGAGGTGGGGATATTGGAGGCACTTCATGTAATGCACATTGATATAGGTGTAAGGTTTGAGGATCGACATCGTAAGCTGACACCAGACTTAATTCACTTGAGGCTAAGATTTAGACCCTACGATCGAGATAGCCACCTCCCTTATAGCTCTTTTTTCTCTCTTTCTTCTCCTTTGTATATTTTATACATGTTAGTTTAGGACATAAATCAATTTGTACTTTAAATATTGAAAATTTATGAAATCATTGTGTTCTTTCTTTGTCCTCTTTATTGTGTTTGTTACTTTTAGCCATAAATAAAAATAATACAAAAATGAATAATACAAAAAATAATAAATAAATAAAATAAATATAAAACTAATAATAAAATAACATGAAATATAATAATGATAAACATGCACATATGATAACAATGAATACAACAACTAAAAATGGCAGAAAGATGAAAGCAATGAATAAAAAGAAATAAG
Organism: Hura crepitans; assembly: GCA_948208565.1. Lineage (NCBI taxonomy): Eukaryota > Viridiplantae > Streptophyta > Magnoliopsida > Malpighiales > Euphorbiaceae > Hura > Hura crepitans. Next base: position 15,956 of record CANXYI011561637.1, on the reverse strand, counting down.
TAGATGAAATAAAAAGAATGCAAAGGCATGAAAATAATTAAAAAAGCACTCACACATAACATGCATCAAAGTTACGGTTGAAATACAGTGAATAACATGTTTTAACTCTGTGTTGTAAGGGGCAAGCAATAACCTTCCACAAGCTTATAAAACTATAATGACAATAAATATGCAACATCACCAAGCTCGTGACATTCAATGTGCAATATCACAAATGTTAAACCAACAAAAGTTTATCCACCATTTATTCAGTCACAGGGGGCAAAGAAAGTGACACACAATTAAAAATTAAAGTTAAAACCAAAAAGCTGGAAATTCATTAACTTTAAATACAATGTCTTTAGCATTTTTTGAAGCAAACCAACTTCGGGTGTCATGTTTGTAGCACTACCTCAATCATATCCCAAATGCAATATCTCTAGTACTATCTAAAGCAAACCAACTTCGAGAGTAATGTTTGTAGCATTGCCTAAATCACATCAACTTCAGATGCAATATCTCTAACACTATCTAAAGCCAACCAATAGTGGGTGTAATGTCTTTTTAGCACTGCCTAGGTTAACAATAGATCACCTACACACTCTGTAGTCGCCTTCCTAAAGTTAAGGACAACTGTAGACACTGGGTTTTTAGGGCTCTAGAGTTTGGATTGCCTAATAATGAAGGAAAGATAAAAGTTTTGATAAATAAGAATATTAACATCTAATTTGAAGTTCTTTTCAACTCGAGCCTTTGCCCTTTACAGTATGGAGCCTTTGAAAAAGAAAAAATGTTTTAAAGTTGAAGAAATTGCATTAAACTGAATTTTACACGTTTTGGCCATTAGAGGAGCAAAATGATGTCATTTTTGCCCATAAACGGCTGTTTCTTTGGTCAAACATCCATTTTCCCACGATTAGAATGGCATCATTCGGCTCAGAAGAGGAATTTGAGTAGGACTTCTTTTTAGGCAAATAGTTGTTTGACATTTGCAAATGGCAGTTTACAAGCAAATGCCCATTTGCCCTTACCTGCAAATTGCCATTTTCCACCTCAAAAATTATGTATAAATACCCTAACTCTTGTCAGTTTAAGGGGTCGACTTTTCTTAGTAATACACACTTAAAATGTGAAAAACGCTTTCTAAATACTATTTTTCTAATTTTTAAGAGGCTTTCTAAAATTATTTTCTTTTTTCTCTCAAGATTAATTGAAGACCGTCCCTAAAGGCAATTATACACAGTGGGTCGACTAACTCTCTTTTATCTTCTTTTATTTTCATCCGTTTGCCAATCAAATGTGGTGCTTTTTATTTTATTTTATTACATTTTATTTTTTTTGTTTGTTGTTATCTATTTATCAGGTAAATGTAGTTACCCTATTATATTTAGGTATTAATCTACTAGTTAGATGTGGTACCTTTATTTTATTTATCTATTATTAATATTCTATTCTTCTTTTTTTTGATTTAATTTATTCTCTTTTTCATCAATTTACTGATTAAATGTTATGATTTAATTCATATGTTATTTATTATTTATTTAACTATTTATTTTATGTCTTTTTATTATTTATCCTTTTTATCGATTCTTTCATACTAACGTTGTGTTTTTATTGTGATACGATTTGTTTGAGATCTATTGAATTTTTATTTAACCTGTCTTTTCTCTTTTATCAAACACCTAGTGAAGTTAACCTTTTATTATTTTTCTTCTTTCATTTTGTTGTCACTTTATTATTTTGTTTCTATTTATTTACTTTATCTAATCTTCATTTTCTTTCTAATTTTTCCTTTTTATTATTTCTATATTATTCTTGGTTAGATTGTATTTTAGGCATTTTCAATGTAATTTTATTTTTATTTGGTTAGAATGTATTTTAGAAAATTTCGTTGTAAATTTTACTTTTTTTGTTAAAATGTATTTTAGGTAATTGCCATATAATTTAATTTCAATTCTAAATATTTCCCTGTATTTTTCATGAATGCTATAATAGGTAGAAAAAGATTTTATATGTTATATAAAATAACCAAATTGACTTTTATTCAATTAATAGGTGTTTTCCTAATAAAAGGGTTTTGATTTTTCTTTAATAAAAGTCACGATGATGAAATTTATTTTCATAAATTGGCATGCGAGAATCAAAATTCTCAAAGAGAATCAATTACTCTGTTTGATGTATGATATTCTTTGAATTTATGTATTTCCTTTGTGTTTGTAAATATGTATATTTATTATGTGATTGAATGCTTTATTTTAATTTTGAAAACTGCTTGAGAAAAAGGATGAAATTATAAATTTAATATGAAATTCCACACTAACTTGAGGTATAAATAAGAGTAGGGTTCCTAACAGCTTTGGTTTTGGCCCTACAAGGTATTTCCTAATTCTAGTTAGGTGGTGACTCTTACCTTGTGGTTCCCAACTCACTCTTTCTAGGCTAATTGAATAAGAATGAATTAAGATTCTTCTAATTTTCTTCTCATCTTTTGAAACTTTAGAGGTGAGATTTAGGTTGTTTCTTTAGTTATTTTAGTTTAATCGGCCTCAGAAAGGAAGGGACACAAATAAGTATGACCAAAGCCAGGAGTATATCTAAAGTAGTGAAAGTAACTTCATTTTTCATCAGTCGTAGTTTCACCAAAGTGTAAAGGTTCCTTTGGCATTATGCTTGGTGTAGTTATAAGCTTGAATTGTCATGTCAGATACTTTAAATCTTCCTTCTTTAGTCCAAGGATTCTTATAAGCCTTGAAAGTATGACATTTATGGTAGAACCATCATCTACCATAGCACATGTGCATTTTTATTTGACTTTAGCTTGAAGATAGAAAGACTTATTATGGTATCTTTCTTCCATAAAAAAGTCCTTATCAGAGAACGGGATAAGTCTCATGGTTTTATTCACTATGGAGTTAACCACTTCTTTTGGTATGGTAATAGTTTCAGTGCACATAACATATAAGGACTTTACCAAAGCTTCTCAATATTTCTTAGAGGCTATTAAAAAGATCCCTCACACTTGCATGTGCTTGAGTCTTCTTTAATTGCCTTAAAATCAAGGTTTCTTTTTCTTTCTTTGGCGGGATATCTTCATTTTTAGCTTCTTTATCTTTCTTTTTCTCATCATAAAATCTCCCACTTCGAGTGACACCTTTCACTTTAAAAGGTTCTCCATCACTTATTTCTTCCCAGAAGTTGGTAACTTCCTCTTCTTTATCACTGTCCTAGATATTAAGTTGCAATGTAGCTACTTTTCCTTCACTTACCCCTCCCTCAACAAATGAATTTAATAGGAATTTTTCTAGTAGACTTGATCTGACCATCAATACATTTGGGGGAGGTAGAACCTTTTTTTATGATTATGCAATGGGTTGTTCTTGGTACTAGAAGAATTTTTGCTCGAATTTGTAAGAATCCCATTTTTTATTAATTCTTGAATAAGGTGGCACAAACTAATGCAATTATCAGTATTATACCCCTTGCCTAGATGATTTTTGCAATAAGCACTTAGGTCTTAATTGGGTGGCAAAGGATTTGGTGGTCGTCTAGGATTGAGTGGTGTAACTAATCCTTTCTTTAAGACCTTGGTTTTTCTAAGTCTAAGAATTTGTAATTTCTCACAGCATGAATGTAACGTCTTGAAAATCCTAACTTTTATAAATAGTACTTCCTGGGATGAATAGTGTTTTTCAAAACTTGAGTTACACTAATTGGACCAACATGAAGTATTAATCATAAAAGAATTTTGGACAAAGGTTGAAGATAATTCGAAGTCATTTGGATGGTTAAAAATGCAAAAGAAGATTTTATGGCAATGTCTTATGAATAGTGCCATAAGTATAGTTGAACCATAAAATAATTTAATTTTTGCTCAAAAAATTCTAGGATTAGTACAACTTGATACTTAAATATTTCAAATAGTCTATTGGCACAGGAATTGGAATTTTTAAATATCGAAAAGTATTTTTACTAAATCGGACAACGATAAAAAGTTGTGTTTTTATCGATTTTTCAAGATTTTTGATCGTAGGTTTTTATGAGGTTCAAGGTTGATATTTTAAAAGCTTATTAGATTTTTAAGAAGTGGTTATTAAGGTTAAATTAAAGAAGAAAGAATTTTAAAAAATAGGTAATTAAGAAGGGATTTTTGGTGGCCATAGGATCTTTGATCATTTAATTAAGATCGACCATTTTTAAGCTTTAAAATGTCTCAAAAAAGGGTCAAATTCACTATTCCCACCAACCACCATCTCTTTCTTTTTTCCTTTTGTTGCCATCACCACCAAGAAGAGCAAATCCACTATTTTTTATCTTCTCTCCTTCAATCTAACTCAAATTACTCACTTTCAAGCCTTGTTTCTACCTAGATTAAGTGTATTTATAAAGATTAAAGCTTGATTTCATAGTTTAATCAAGAGATTTTCAAGAAAAAAGGTATGGATAAATAATACCTATTTTTCATTTTAAGTCTTTTCTTTTGGTTTCAGTATTTTTCCTAGACTCCAAGGATGCCTAAGAATATGTTTATGTGGTTGTTTTATTTTTTGGAGCTATATCTGATTTATTATGAATTTTTTAAAATGAGCCTGTAATTATATATGTAGAGTTAGATAAATCGAGGAGCTCGAAGGGAAATAAAAAGGTCTAGTGGCTTCGTAACGGTGTAATTTCGTATTTTGGTATGTGAATCCAAACTAATATGTGCATATAAGTGTGTTTAATTAGCATTTATGGTGTTTTGGCATTATCTAATTAATGATATTGCTAGGACAATTAATGTGTTGATGTGTATGAATTTAAAATGGATATGTAAGCTTGAGAAATATGATGATGCCTTTATATTATGGCTAAAATGTGTGAGGGATGTGTATGCATGGAAAAGTGCTTGAATGAGTTTTCATGTGAGTGTTTAATGGCATAATGATGTTCTTAAATGTTTGGCCAAAATATATATAGGAGATATAGGTATAATGGACTTGTTTGAATGAGTTTATATGAGTAGTTGATGGCATGGTTATAATTGTTGATGCTTATATGATCTTATATAATGTGTATGTGAGGACTTTTAGTTTAGGAATACTTAGATATTTGGTAGTTGGGCGAATGGCCTATGGTCATAATAAAGTGGCCATTGCCTACTTTTATTTTTGAGAAACTTTGAATTGGCATATGTATAATGTTTTTAATATGTTAAGCCTATGTATTAAATGGTCTTTTACAATATGTGTGCCATGATCTTATGAGTTCTATTTTGATATGTTCATTATGCATATATAAATGATTGTGAAATGAGTTTTCAATGAACCAATTGTAGGCTCATATGTGGCTTTATCGAAATGGTCATTATGTGACATTATAAGACATATTGTTGATTGAGCATTTTATGGATATAAAGCATGTGTTTTTCTTACACTATGAAATCTAATATATTATGCATGTATGATTTTGACTATATGAGTTAACATACGAAATATATGTATCATACTGGCTATATGATTAGTTATAGTTCATGTAAACCATATATATATGTTTTGCTCACAAAATAATCAAAAGATAAGATATGCTTATAGTTTTAGACAACTTAGGTTAGATAGGTTGATCGATCAAATAAGGAACCCCATAGCAACTGTTAGTTGCCTTTGGGCAACCATTTGAGTCTGTGGACTATTATTTGAGCCTTTGGGCTACTATTTGGGCCTTTATGCTATTATTTGAGCCTGCGGGCTATCATTTGGGCCTTTGGGCTAATATTTGGCCTTTAGGCATTATACAGACCCATTACTCGATTTGGTTGTTGTCTTATAAGTATGGGCATATAAATCTAATTTGAAACTAAAAAGGCTATATGTTGTATATGTATTATGTCTTAGAATATTCATTAGTTTTATTACTATGCATATAGCTATGATATGCTAAATTTGGATTTCTAAGCTTATGTGATTAAAGATTATTGGTTTATATCATGATATATAATGTGCTTATATAGTATGTTTAACCTCTCATAAATTATGTATGTTAATTGCATGATCATATGATATCATGCATATATATTATGTTGGATTCACCACTAAGCTATTACTTAGCGCATTATGTTTATGTTTGCAATGTGTAGGTCAAAGAAACACATATTAGAGTCAAAGCCTTATTTATCGAAAGATTGAGCAAAAATGACTTTTGGTATTTTGCTTATTCTTTTGTGTAGTAATGTAATGTCCATATTTTAGATATGGGCACTCTTGTGTAGTTGATGAGGGATTGGGCCTAATCTATATTATTAATGTTTTTGTAACTCCTTTAAAGAACAAATATGAGAACTCTATTTAAGTTTAAGTTCTATTGCATAACATGTATGATATCTCTTTCTATTTCATGCTTGAAAATTGTTGCCTTGAGATTGGTGTTGAAGGGTTAGATGGACCCGATGATGATGAGATTGAGTTGTGATTATATTGAAATGCTATTTTTTTGCAGGTTACTATTTGAAAAAGTGTCCCAGTATAGCTATTATATTGTTAGAATTTTTACACGATGACCTCTATAGTATACCTGTAAAATGCTTTTTGTTTATTCACATTTTACCACTTTATTTATATAAAGATTATTTTATCCAGAAAATAAAGTTTTAAATTTTTATGGGTTTTATATAAGAGTGAATTAGATATCAATAATCGTGCCACTCATTATTCAGGTCCAGCGTCAGATTGGGTAATGGGCATCACAATGAATATCGACTGACTTCTGGTTGGATGATCCATACTTTGAATTATTCTCCCAAGTTTATTTCTTTCTACTATTTATGTCTTCAATCTTTAAGGTAGCATCATACTCTTTTAGGAAAGTCTTCAAAGGAGATATTGTGGTTTATTAGTAATATAAGGAAGTGCATTTTCTACTACAATCCTTACTTGGTCATTTTTTAAAGGTAATACTTTTATTTGTGCTGCCTTATTCCTTCATCTCAATAGGGAGTTGAAAAAGCTTTCATCAAACTTTTGCTTAGTCAAGCTTGTGTAGTAAAATCTAGATGTTGGTGTTAAAGGCCTATTATTTAGTGAATGCCTTGACTAACCTGGTCTAATTCTATGTAGTCATTTTGTCTAACTTATGAAACCATTTGATGGTTGCCCCTTCCAGTGATAATAAAAAAAAGTTTGTAATTTGTATTTCATTTAAATTGATAGTGCCTATAATTATAGCATATTGTCTAATATGTATCTCAAGGTCCCCCTTTTCAATTGAATTTTAATAATTCAGGCATTGCTAGGAAGTTCCTCTTCACCAAATATAGCAAAGGACTTTAAATCCTCTAGTGCAAAATTCTTATGTCCTTATACTAGTTTTTTTAGTTCATTTATTTCATTTTTAACTTTTGCGATGGCCTCTTATCATGTAGCTTTAACTTCCTTTTCCTTTTTCTAAATTACATAATTCTATGTCCTCATAATTATTCTACCACTCTTTCCCTCTGTCTTTACTAACTCTTCCTTTGCTTATACCTAGTCAAGTTTTAATGGCAGTAAATCGACACTCATCCTTTTGTCTAATACCTTGGTATGTGCTTCTAGTATCTATGCTAAGAATTGCTTTAATTCTTTATTGGTTGACATGGTAGCTAGCAAATTCTTTATCAACTATGCACCTCTATTCCTAGTCCACATAGGTTGAGAACCCATCATAACTGCATCATGTTTGTGAAAAAACCATTTAGACTAGGTTTGACTATATATACGCATGAATGACCACAATAAAGCACAATGAATAACATCCTTCTAACCTTATAACTTCCACAAAAGGGTAAATACAAACTTTATCCTAGCTGGGCTTTAATTCATACATCAACTGGGACTATGAATTCTATTCATATCGTGCTACCTATTTGAATTTGAATTTTAGTTGGTCCAGTTTATTTAAAGTGAGTCATAAACTTTTCTCTATTGGAAGAGAGAAATAATCGACTTTCCTTAAAATTCTAAAGAGGTTATGGATAAACTTCAAATTAGGCTTAATTGAATAAGATTTCATATTCAATATAATAAAAAGGGTACCTTAGGGTGGATCTAAGGTTTATCCTATTTAAGGATTAAGGTTTGATACTAACTGGGATGAAGCGTAACCCTTATGTGCTAAGTTGTTTGAAAGCTTAAGTGTTTCATAGCATCCAAAAGGGTGAACACTTGCGATTTCAAAGTTTAATACATATCTCTACATACAAATTGATGAATGAGTTTTTAGTGCCAACCATTTTTTGAGAAGTGTGATATTACTTCCCTTAGTAAAGTTACACTATGAACTAAACAAGCTTGTGATAGGGAATGTCAGAAGTCACCACTTGGTGTAGACTAAGAATCAATAAACTTGGCATAAGCATTTTAACCTAAAATAGGGACTAGGCTATTGATCATCAAAGAATTAAATGGCTGGCATTTAATAATCATTATGTCTAGTAATTAGTGTTTATTCTCTATATTAACTAGTGAAACCATAATGTTCTAATGTGATGTAATTTCCTAGACTCTAGAATTCATGTCAAGCACATAAATGATATAAATATGATATAATTAAAAAATAACTTTGTAATGAAACATGGCATGGAATACTTATCAATGTAACTACTTTCATATGCATTCTTTTGAAGCATGTAATTAAACCATTGTTTATATATGAGTTAGAAAGCATATTAATCACTTGAAAACATGGTTTTAATAATTTTTATTATGTGAAATCATGTGAGGAAAGATTGAAAACAAATTTATGATAACTAACATGATATCAAACTATTTTTAATGAGAAAATATGAGTTTAATGCAACTAAACCTATATGAATAATAAAAAATGATTTTTATGATGAATGAAATAAGATTTAGCCTTTAGAACTTACCGATTATAAAGCTTTAAGCACACAAACAAATTTGCTATGAAAGAATACCAAATTTGTTGAAAATATCTTCCATGAATAAAAAAACCTTACTTTAAAAGACTTTAAAACTTCCACAATATTTTGAATGGATTAAAATATTGTTAATACTCAAGAACTTAAGTAAAGCCCTTAAAAATCTTCAAAAAACACTATTTCTTGAAAGAATGAGCAATCTCTTAAATAATTTTTTGTATTTGATGTATGGAAGGTGAGGTTATTATAGGTGTTGATCTAGGTTCTTTAGTCCATTTTTTTCTCTATTTTGATGTATAAGTTAATCAAAACTAGTTGAATGTGATTCTAGTTAGACTTTAAGGTTCTAGAGACTTAGTAGTTCAATAAAAACACAATTTTGACATCCTTATTGGCCCTAGAGAGAACTATCGTGTGGATGGTCAAACCATTGCACAGTAATTCCCCTGCTAGGTAAAGTTTTCTAGTGCTTTTTATGACTTATAGATAGGATCCACTCATCCTTACCTCTTGTTTTATTCTCTCAGGTGACCTCCTAAAGGCCATTTCTACATCTCTTATGTGTCCCTTGACTACCATAGACTCTGTTTTAGCTTGAATTGCAAAATGACCATCTACCTTTAGGATTCTTTCAATATTCTCTTTCGAAAGCACTCGTCTGCATGAGTTATTCCTCTGGTTATCATTATCAAGCACTAATAAAAATTAGGAACTTAGGAGCTAGTTGTAGACACTGGGTTTCGGGAGCTCCTAGGTTCAGTTTGCCTAATAATGATAAAAAGGACAAAAATCCTAAAAATTGAATTTTTACGTTTGAATCAAATATCTCAAAGTTTTCTTTAAAAAATTATCATTTTAAATCCTTACCCGACTTGAAAAATCCCATGGTGTGACTTGTAACATGGAAAAAAAGGGCATATGTGGTGGGTTGAGAGCGTGGGCTGATAGACCCGAGTCCGATACCCAACTCTAATGCCCAAAGGGGGTGCGAGGGGCTTCGCCCCCCACAATAAGGATTAAAACCTTAAGAAAAAAAATAAAAAACGGCCGTTTTGACCCTAAAATGGTCGTTTGGGCCACTGAGCCCAGAACGGGCGTTCCCACGCGCAGAACGGCCATTTGGGCCATTGAGCCCAAAACGGGCATTTTAGCCATGAAAATGGCCATTTTCTCCAACCCAAAACAGCCGTTTTCATCATGAAAACGCCCGTTTTGTTCCTCAGGAGTGGCATTTAAAAGCCAATTTTGTCATTTTTGGCAAGATTGGTCAATTTAAAGAGAGAGAAAATATTATAGAGAGATAAAACACAAAAAATACACAAAAATACTCTTCCAACTCCATTTGCTTTTGGATTTTTTCAAAGATTCAAGCACTGTTTTCAATTTGAGTCGAGATCCCTTTGAAGGCAAATATACCGGTGTGTTGATTGACCCATTTTTCATCTATTTTTCAGTCTTTTCCTTTTTTATTTTATCCATCTACAAGTTAAATGTGGTAAATTAATTTGTACTTATTTTTATATTTTTGTGACTATCTATTTTATTTAATTTCTATCTGTCTTTGTATTTTTGCTTCGCATAAAAAATATTATTTTTGCTCATTTGTGCTGATTTTATTTTTTTTGCATTATCCATCCTACCATTTAGATATGATAATTTATTTATGTGATATTTTTATTTTTGCGATTGTCTATTTCACTTAATTTCTGTCTTTTTTTTATATTTTTGATTCGCATAAAAAATATTATTTTTTGTTGTTTGTGCTGATTTTATTTTTCTTTTTGACATTATCCATCTACTAGTTAGATGCGGTAATTTATTTGTATAATATTTTATATTATTGTGCCCCTTTATTTTATTTTTTTATTTATTCAATTTCTGTCCGATTTTCCATTATTCCTTCGCATACTAATATATTGTTTGTGTGATTGTTTTGCGAGTTATCTTTATTATTTGGCGATGATTATTGTTATTATTGTCTATTATTTGTTAGATTATATTTTAGGCCTTCCAAAATGTAATTTTTATTTTCTATTTTGGTTAGATTGTATTTTAGGTAATTGCCTTATATTTTATTTTTTCGGTTGAATTATTTCTCTGTATATTCCGTGAATGTTGTAATAAATTAGGAAAATGATTTTTCATGCGAATGAAAAAATAATTAAAATATTTCTATTTAATCAATTGGTGTTTTATTAATAAAATCGGGTTTGATTTTTCTTAATAAAAGTCACAATAAAATTATTTCTTAAAAATCGGCATGTGAGAACTAAAGTTCTCAAATTAAATCCATTACCTAATTTATGTATGACACCTCCCATTTCACTCCTGAAATATTCAACAAACACCGAATTAGGTAGAAAAAATGGTTTTACACGTTAAAGAAAAATAATAAATAAAATCATATTTTTACCCAATAAATTGGTGTTTTGCTAATAAAATAAATTCCGATTCTTTCTTAATAAAGTTAACAACAATGACATTTATTGTTCAAATTGACCTTCGAGAACCAAAGTTCTCAATCCATTCTTTCAAATAAAAGTCACCATGATAAAATTCATTTTTCTAAATAAACCATTGAGAACCAAAGTTCTCAAACCATTCTTTCAAATAAGAAAACATCACAATAAATTTTTTTTTTTCCAAATTAACCTTTGACAACCAAAGTTCTCACCCATCATCCGATTTTAATAAAAAGTCAGCACAATAAAATCCATTCTCTAAAAGTTGGCATGAGAGAACCAAAGTTCTCGAAATAATCAATTGCCCAATTTCATGTACGTTATTTCGATTCCAAGCACCTATTTATTTTGCTGTAAATGTATTATGTAACTTCTTCTATGTGAATATGTGATTTACTTTAATCGTAAAATATCGCTTGAGAAAAAGAGTAGCGTCATAAATTCAAATCGAAGTTCCGTATTAATTTGAGGTATAAATAAGAGTAGGGTTCCGAACTACTCTAGTTTTGGCCCTACAAGGTATTCTTATTTCCCGACTTACCATCGGGTGGCGACTCCTACCTTATGGTGCCTAACTCGCACCCTCCTAAGGTAATAAAAAAGGGGCGACCCTAGATTCCTTTAGCTTCCTTCTCATCTTTCTAAGCTCGAGGAGTTGAGGCCTAGGTTAAGTCGTAGGCTACTTCGATTTGATCATTCTTAGGGAAATTACAAAAACGTCTGTGCAAGAACACTAGTGCTTGTATTTGGTTACTCTTCATATCCTTTTCTCTTTTTTCCTGCTCATTTTTTATTTTTCTTCTCTTTTTCTTTCTTATTTTCATTCTCTTCTTACCTTTAGGGATGTTTCTCATGCATTATAAGAAATGAGCAAATCTTGTGCCTTGAAACTAAGTGTAGAAATTGTAACCCACTTATTGCTTGCTTTAGTGTATATGGATTAAGTCGATACTTTTCCTCTTTTTTTTTTGTTTTTCTTTGTTCTCCCAACTCACCTTTAAAGGCACAATGCTATACAATGAACATAAGTGATAAAGAAAATTCTCAAAGATTGAATAAATGTGATAAAATAAACATTGCATTTATTAAGTTTTAAAAATAACATCAAAAGAAAGCCAAAACAATCAATCTTTAACATCGAACTTGTATGTATAATCATGGTGAGAACTCCATCTAAAGTTTGCTTTAGCATCAATAGCCACATCTTTTAAGGTTTTCCATGTGTAAATTCCTTTTGCCATTAATTTACTTCTCAGTTAGGAGTTTATATTTCTAATAAGCATCTTAATCTGGCTAACATCATTTGGTTTAGATCTCATCTTTATAATTTTACCCTTTACCTATCTAGATAGTTAGAGAATGATTCACTATATTGCTGCTTAATCACTTACAAATCCTTCAATGTAACCTCATTATTGACATTATTAGCATATTACTTGTTGATAGCCTGGGCCAAGCCTAGCCGAGCTTCTTTCACATGCCTCTTAAATATATGGTACTATTCTAAGGCTAGATTAGTTAAAAATAAACTAAACATGCTGGTAATCTACTTTGTAGACAAATGGGTTAATCTCATGGCCACATCATATTATTTTAGGTGAGTTTAAGATTTAATGGTACCATTAAACTTGTTGAGGTTAGGCATCTTAAACTTATAAGGTATGGCTTTATAGGAGTAAAGGTGATATCTTGTGGGTCAATGTCTTTACCCCTAATTATCTTCTTTAATAAGTCATCTAACTACTAATTATCCTACTTTTATAAGATGTATACCTGACCTTTATATGATGTAAATATGCATGATATGTTTATAACCTTTACAAGATCTAAGCTTACAGTGTTTGCAAGATGTATATACATGAACTTTACATGTAGATGCATGATTTAAAGTTTAAGAATGATGTAGATATAGGTGTATGATTAAACATGATATAGGACTATGCATATATACATGCTTACTACATAGGTAAAGGTAAAAAGGAAGAATAATATATGCATAAAAAGACATTACACAATCAATAAGCTTTCTGACCTTATTACTCTTGCATATCTAGTTTAGCCATTTTTTCCTAAGTGGCCTTACCTAAGTATCAATGAAGGATACATAGGCTCGAACTTAGGCCAAACTAATTTAGCGTAAAAACCTCTCGTATTGAAAGTGTATGTAAAGACAATGGTCTAGAACATCGAACAATGTTTAGGTCTTATTTGCAATAAAATTAAGCTAAACCCATCATAGATAAAAGGCCTAATAGGCTTAGGCCCTAACTCAACAAGTTAAACAAGGTTTAATGCAATAAATCCATATCATATTCACAATACAATTGCACAAGTATTAGGGTTATACAACCTAAGGGAAGTTGCTAAGACCATTACATGGGCTTTAGTTTAGTCAAGAGGGCTTAGGCTCCCACAAGTAGGGATCCCTCCAAACGGGTCTTTCTAATTAAGGATAAAGTGACTAGTTACTGCTATTTGATATACCTAAAGGTATAAGACTTGTGAGTGATGTATGAGTCAGGAATCCCCTAAATTTGAGTGAAAGTTAGGTTCATTGTTTTGCAACACCATATAGAGTAATATGGACATAATTAATAAAGAGGTAATGTAGGGGACCGATGAAAATTAGAATAAAAAAGATATATTATTTAAGCTTTTTCTGATTCAATTTTCAATCTCCAGCTGACTCGCCATTATAAAGGTATAAAAGAGTTTGATAGAGTCACCACTCTGTTCTACACTAGGAACCCATTAATCTTTTGCCTAAAAAAGGGTTTGAAATCAATATCTTATTTATGCCGACTTAATATGCCTTTTTAAATTCTAATGTTTATTAGTCCCTTTTCATCGTTCAATTAAATAATTTATATCACCTTAACATGTAATTAACAAGGAAATAAATTATATCATTGAAATTATATAATTAAAAGAGAAAATATAAATAAAATATACATCTAGAAAATGGGTCATTCATTAATTGATTGTGACTTGATAATTGATTCAGGATTCCTTAAGGAAAATAAGGTCAATTGTCCAAATCCAATTTGGAGATTGGCCTTCTTAAAATACATTTTACATGATGACTTTTTTTTTTATTAAGGAACAATTAAAATCCACTTTATTAAGAAAATACTAAATTAATTAATAGAAAAATCATTACTATGAGTTAATTTTGGCATGTAAAATAACTTTTTAGACTATTACATCATTTAAGGAAAAACACAGGGAAATAGAAATTACATTGTATTTATATGAAAAAGGAAATAAATGACAAAAGAAAATAAAATTTACAAAATTAAGGAATATACAAAAATAGTAAGTAATTAAATCAAACAAATAAATATATGATTAAATAGGAGGTAATTGTTATAAAAAAAATGATATTCAATAAAAGGCAATAAACCTAATCAATAAAAAATAAAAAGTAAATATTTCATATATTAACATAAGGGGAAATTATTCAATCAAGGCAAGTTAATTAATTAATTTAAAAGTGGAAACAAATAAAAAATATTCATAAAAAATGGAAATAATGAATTTAGAAAAGTGCACAAAAAGAAAAATAAATCATGTAGATAATAATATACTAATTTTACAAGCTAAAAGAAAGAAATAAATAAAATATTAAAAATACTAAAAAACAATAATAGATAGTTTACACAGACTAAGAAATAAGAAAAATTATAAATAGAACAACAAACTATGTTTATGCAGATTTTTGCATCCCACGAAGATTATCTACGCAAATAATCCTTCAGTTTAGAAATACAAATTTATTTGAAAATGATAAATAAAGGAGGAATTAGTAACTAAAATTAATGAATAAGTTAAACAAATATATATACTCTTACAATTAAGGTTGGGATTACTTTGGATCACTTAACCACTTCAACTGCTTTATAGGAGATCCTTGATCTATGATATAAGAATAGAAAATAAAAGTAAAACCTCTAAATTACCTAATTAAATCTCTTAAATAGCAGATTAAATATGAATGGAACAACTCATGATAAAGCCAATAGTCACCACTTAATGCAAACTAAGAATCAATAAATTTGGTGTAAATATTTTAACCTAAGATAGGGACGAAGACATTAATCTTCAAAGAACTAAGTTCCTAGTTAACACTTAATAATCATACACCAAGTAATCAATGTGAGTTTTCTATATTATACAGTAAAACCATGATTATCTAATGCAATGCAATATTTATAAGATCTAAGATTCATATCATGCACATAAATAATATAATTGTAATAAAATTAAATAATAAATTTGTAATAAATCATGATATGAATATTTATCAATATAATAACTATTTTAATCTGCCTTCTAAACCTTACATAATTATGCCATTGTTTATACATTACATGGAAAACATGATTTGTGCCTTAAAATAGTATCTTAACAACTACTACTATGTAAAATCATATGAAGAAGGATCAAAAACAAATTTATGATAAATATGAAATATTCAATTATATTTAATGAGAAAACGTGATTTTAGTTCAACTAAACATATAATAATGATAAAAACATGATTTTTATGATGTATTACATATGAACTGACCTTCAGGATTTACTAATTATAACATTTCAAGCAAACGGATGATTTTGCAACAAAA
>CANXYI011561490.1:0-11080 GCA_948208565.1 Hura crepitans | reverse complement strand
TGATTAAAAACTATGACTCAGCATATCAAAGGAACATGCGAATTAGCAATAGAAGACAAGTCAACACCATTGCATGAAGATAATGCAGCATGCATTGCACAAATCAAAGGTGGCTATATCAAAGGAGATATAACCAAACATATATCACCAAAATTCTTCTATACTCATGAGCTTTTGAAAGAAGGACAAATTGATATATGCAAAGTTCGTTCTAATGATAACCCGGCAGATTTATTCACAAAAGCATTACCAAGTTCAATTTTTAGAAAACATGTTTGTAAAATTGGAATGCATAAACTAAAAGATGTATTGTGATTGATTTTATTCTTGAGGGGAAGTATGCTACCTATGAATACTGTACTCTTTTTCCTTCGCTAAGTTTTTATCCCATTGGGTTTTTCTTAGCAAGGTTTTAACGAGGCATATTCATAGTGTAGAGTCATCCAAGGGGAAGTGTTATGATATAATGGATGACTACTCTAGATAGGCTCTATCTGTTGTGAATAGATAAATTCTATCTGTTATAGATAGATAATCTCTATTTGTTGAAGATAAGATTCTATCTCTTTAGTTTTTTTATCTTATTCAAAACCTATCTGATAGGCTTTTCTTTATCTATAAATACCCTCACTTGTATCATTCAGAAGACATATCAATATAGAGAACAATTAGTCACTACTATATACTTCTAATCTTCTTTATTTCTTTACTTAAATTATAACATTTTCATAATTTTTATATTTTTTATACGTGTTAAAGTATATTAGATCGAAGAAAAAAATTTATACACGTGTATTATTTTGTGTTAGCATAATTCAGGTAAAAATTATAGTCAAAATTGAAAAATTATGTGATAATGAAATACAAATACTATATCTATGTCCATGGAGTATTATAATTCCAAAAGGGACTGAAAAAATATGGATATAATCATAAAAAAAAAAAAAAAAGCATATAGAGTTTACATGCTTCAAAAATTAAGTAAATATTATCTAATTTAAAAATTATTAATCAATAATTATTATGCATGTAAAATAATTATTATTTCTAAAAGTAAAAATTAATGATTCGACGGATTTATCTTGAACTTAATCCAAATAAGAATTTTCTACATTGGTCCGTCAAAATAACAAATATTTTTTTTATTTTCAAATTATCAGTCGGGTCGTGAATGGAGAGCGTAGACCAGAGCCGATAAAAACCATTAATGGGCCATGGGAAACAGGCCGTTCAACAGAATTAACGGAAAACCGCTACTTTAATTAAAAAAAGAAAGAAAGGTAGAACAGCATTCCTTTCTTCCTTCTCCTTCCATTTTTACACTCCCCAAATACAAGCTTGTGTAATCTTGATTGCGTTCCAGTTTTTTCTTTATCTCAATATCGAATTCAATCGGATCACTTGCTCTTCCGTTTTCTTTTCTTGATTCCGTTGTCAATTGAAAGAACCAAAATCTAATTTCAGAAATGATTAATTTGCGATTGAATCAGAGTAAAACTCCAAAGATGGTCGATCTTCCAGAAGGAACGAATCATGAAATTGAGGTGGCGGAGGAAGAAACAGAAGAGAGGGAGAGCGATGCTTATTGTGATGGTTCGACGGGGTCAAACTCGGAATTTCTCTATGAGCTGAACCTCCTGATTGTGTTCGTTTCATTATTTTCTTTATCCTGCGAAGAATTCTGCGAGGAGAGCAAAAAGAGTATCAAAGATGATGAAGCTAAGGCCAGCTTATCAAGATTATATCCAAGAAAACGGGACAGAGACGTGCACGATGGGAAGCCCCTTGTAAGACGAACGCAGAGATTTCAACCGATGATAAGGGATTCCAGGTTTCGTTTTTGTTTCAATCTCAATGCTAATTGATAGAGTAATTTGTTCATCTAAGTGATATTTGAAAATTGACAAAGAACTTTTTCCTTTTGGGCTCAGGCATGGTAGAAAAATGTAAACATGAGGAGAAAAAAGGTTCGATTTTCTATATTAAATATCTTATAGTAATGTTATTGTAATAGATACATAAAAAAAAAATCGGTTTTTTTTCTGAAATTGAGCAAATGTTTGAATTAATTGAGCAGATATTTTGATTACTGTTTTTTTAGAAAGAAATAATTTACTGATAGTCAATAATTAATTGATTAATATATAATTCATATTTAAAATTTTTTATATTTTCTTAATCAAATACATAACTCTTTAAAACATCATAATACATAATTTTCTTTTTATTGTAATTATATATTCATTGATATGCCTACAATAAACACAGTATTGTTAGCTTAATGTTGAACATATCAATACATACAATTATCTATGAGAATTATACTCTTTTTGAATTTTATTTATTAGTATTGTATTTAGTTTGTATCTTTTTTTTTTTTTTGAAACTCAAAAATTATTAAAACCAAAGCAGAAACAAAGAAGCAGGAATGAGGATGATACTAACTCAGAGCCCATAGATTTCACATACACCCAAACTAGCATCCTTCATTCTCATTAACAGCAAAAAAAGAACAATGATCAAATAAAATAGGATCTAGCCAACTAGAAGAGCTAGACCAAACATGATAATGAGCTTGAGATAAGACCGTCCTTGCCAGACAATGAGCTGCCTTGTTAGCATCTGTATGAGTCCTTAGCATCTGTATGAGTCCAATTAAAGGACAAAGACTGGAAATTGTCCCTGAAAGCTAGACAATCAGCCACCATAATACCAATCTCCAAAGATAGAAGTAGAAGACCCGTTTAACAAACAAAAGAGCTCAAGGCAATCTACTTCCACGTCAAAATTGTCCACTCGCTGATTTTTCTACCAAGACTAAGCTTTCCAAAGAAAAAGCTTCGGCTAGAAGAGGACTGTAAACAACATTCTCAAAAGCCGTCAAAGTGGAATTATCTGCAAAAACCTTTGTTTTAGATACTTTTAGCCGTTGAAAAATTTTACAATTTGTATAAATTTATTTTATTTATACGATAAAAGTTTTAAATGGTTTACTAAAAATTATTAATTAATTAATGAAAAATCGAATAAAAATAAATATTTAACTAAAATTAATATTGCTAATAGACCGAGTAATCGATCTAAGACTACCTTTTTTTTTTCTGTGTCAATAGAAAGAAGAAGAGCATCCCTAATAGTGATAACCGTTTCTTGTAATAGGCACCTACGATGTTGTAATAAAAGATTAGCATGGATTCTATAACTATCCATGATTTGAGAGTTCTTCGGGCATGTCAGTTTTGCTCAATTAACACAAGCATGAGCCGCATAGCTACTTTGGTTTCATTAGATTGAACTGTGCTGTCCATACCCCAATTTCAAAATACACATAATATTTGTATGCTGATTTTGAATTGTTTCTCGCTGAGTGGCATATTTCAATTTTCTTAATTCTTTATTAACACAAGATAGGAGTATCCATGCACAAGACTCTGAGCCGTTTGACCGTTCGATAAAGAATCACTGTTTCATCCCATTGGTCTACAGTCCTCCCTACGCATGCAGTGCATCAATGCATCAAATCACACCCTATAGGTCACCAGAGAAGAGTGCTGTCTTTGCCATCAGGATGCACCTCATCAAATATTGGAGAAATTTCCCGCCGTTGGCGCGCACAACATTGCAGTATTGACAACAAAAATTGCATTAACATACCAATCAAATCCAACACAAACCATCTACGCATAACGGGATTATATTCAAACTCGAGATAATATATAAACCCAAGGGGAGTTGTAACATCCGAATTCAGCATAGGTCAACCCAAAAATAGGGTTTTTCCATTAACTCATTATTTTGCTATATCCACTGTGCAATGAAATCGTAACAAATAAATATAGCTCAGAAAAATGCTCTCTTATGGTCAGTACAATCGCATTTTATGAGTTGTCCCCTCAATATTCTTATTGACTCGGCACACAAATAAGAGGCTGAACGCTGCAGCATGTTCTCAAGGAAACAAAAACAGAAAACAATTTATAGTAAGGCTTAAATGCACCATCTAATTCACTTTGAGAGAAACGAGGAACCAAATTACCCTAGTTTACCTTCTCCCTATTTTCCTGCCTACAAAACGAGCACGCTTGTTCAATGAACTACAGGGTGGCGCCCCTTCTTCAATCTGATATTCTGATCTCAACTCCTAAAATGTCTTTCACCATCTCATATGTCACAAAAGCAATTGCTATGGATGGGACTACCTGAAAAGGAAAGCAAAGAATTGAACATTCATCAAATTTAATTTCCAACAAATCATAATTTCTGCACAACTAAAGAGACCTCCACAATATCAACCTGCCGATAGCAATGGAGCATACTTTAATCACACCTTCAAGCAAACTGTCAACATCAGGGGGAGGTTGAACTAAGAATTGAGTATACTCTAGGAAAATCTCATAATCTCAATTAATAGAATGGGCGTGCACTCTGTCGATACCAAGAAAACAAAGAATTTGATGAAGATTTTAATAGATATGGCTACTAGATCACTTCTTCTAAGGGTTGGATCATGCTGGCAAATGTTTCGTCTCTGTCACAGAACTCAAATTAAATTTTTTCCTAGGTAGGCTCTAAGCAATTGCAAATACTCTGTGATGTTATCAAGGATGTAAAGGTGTGAGTAAGAATCAGCTTAGCCCCCGAAGAGTAAGTCCCACAACAGAGATGAATTTATAGATGTTTGGAGGATCCACCATAATAATAATAATAATAATAATAATAAAAAGAAAGATGCACAACAAAATAAATCAACAGAGCAGCAGCCACCAAAACATCCCAACTAATCTGTTTCTAAGGAAATGACAAATTGATAATTGTGTCAATTTGAGGCAGTCCTCAAAATCATTAACTTGTGAAACAAGATAATTATAACAACGACTTACCTTTACAGAATTTGGTACCAAACCCTTGTACAATGCTCCAAAGCCTTCATGTCGAACAGTTTTCCTGAATGCATCAATCATGCCGCTATACTCAAGAGGAGCCTTGCTCCTTCCATCACCAGTCACAATAGATGAAGCATCTTTCCATCCTACCATCTGCATTCGTCGACGAATTACATCAAGGGGATAAGCTACTGTTTGACCAACAGTTCCAGCAGCAGCCCCACAAGCAAGCCTTGTTGTCACACTTAAGTCAGAATCTTGAACTAGACCAAAAGGTCGAGATTTGATCAACCAATCCTTTAGAGATTCATACACAGCAAAGTTGAGACCCACATAGGGGATCTGCCAACAAGAAACGAGGAAGGTTACATGGAGGAGGAGAAACCATACTGTTCACATAATAATTTAAACAGTAAGGTTTTAACATTAAGCAACAGCAAGAGTCATTAATAATCAATTATCAAGCAAGTAGAAAAACATGGTTTGATGTGATCCATCTTCCTCAATTTCATCCAAGTACCACCCAACAAAAACCAACATGGGGTACAAAGCAAAAGCACGTAAATTTCCGTGACATATTAATCCAAAACATGCAGGGATAACACTGTATTTCTTTGATGAATAACAGGGGATATGCAAGTTATCTCCCAAAAAGATAAGATTGTGTAAAAAAGAAATAGATTAAGCAGTACACTGAAGAAAAGTAAACTATAAGTGATAGGTAGTGGAGTGGGAAAAAAAAAATTAAATAGCAAATCCTTGAAACAAATAGTAAATGAATAGAGGTGCAACTCAGATGGCAGAGAAAAAACCTAGTATGAACAAAGTGCCCCTACTAACCAAACGAACAATAGCTTTTTTCAGACACATAAATTGTGACATTGCCGAAGCAACCAGATTCTCTTTTTTCTTTCTTTAATACTCTTCATAGCATTGACAAAATTCATGAACAGTATAACTTAAGGAAAGAATGGCTTACAACTCCAATTACAGAAGGAAGCCAGCCCTTGTATAGAGCCCGTGGACCTTCTTCCCGAAGCACTGTTGATAGAGCATGGAACATCCCTCTATATTGATAAGGTGACTTCTCAGTCTGCAAAACAAGATAGATAAAAATAAAACACACCTTAGAATGCAAAATTTGCAACATTTAACACTGTCATAGATGCACAAAATGGCGAGGCAACTTAAAATTAATAAATACATAAACAACTGCATTACATTTGCAGCCTATTTCAATATTAACATGACATGTTTCCCCATGAATTCAAATCCATTTGTAATTTTTGCATAGGAAACGACCAAATTGGAAAAAAAAGAATCCACTAATTTTTCTGTAGAACGTATCTACAAGCAAATGGAACCTGAAAGACAATACCTGTACAGTTAACCTGCCTCGTACCATATCCATAGGATAAGTAGCTGACATAGCAATTATCCCTGCACATGCTCCAGCTCCTAGGCGCAGAAGAGGAGTGAGTTGCGCATCTTCTGCAGGAAATAACAGGAGTGATGGGAGAATGAGAACTTAGCTAACTTGTATGGCACTGAAAACTGCCATTTATAGCCAACTATCAACAAGAAGACCCACAAAATCTGGACGAAATATTTAGAAGCCAAGCAGAGAAGTGCATACAGGATCCTATGACCGTCTTTTCAATGCGAAGAAGAAAGAATGGAACAACACTATTACAAATTAATTTACATACCATCGCCAGTTTGCTGTCGATATAGCCACAAAATTCTCCTGTCAAAACCACAGAAGGAAAATCAGCAGAAGGATATAGTCAAATGAATAAAGAAAAACCTCTAAACCATGTAACATGCTTTAAAATGATTGGTAAAAGAAGTGCAGTAAACAGAGATGACATGCATGGTATTACATACTAGTACAAAGAAACAAGGAAGTAGCCCTTCCTCGGTAAATTATATTGTTTAAATAAAATAATCATGTTCCCCCCTAGACATGAAAGATGAAATTCAATGCTGATGCACTTGCACTAACAAAGTGTTAGTTCTAAATAATTTAAAACTCTCTCAAATTACTACTAACTTTGCCTTTGCCAATTCTGCAGAGCAGAGCAGACCATTACTCTCAGATTGAATAACGAAAAAGCAGTAATATCAGAGGCAAGGAGCAAACTGCACTTCTATCTGATACATTACTTCACTAAATACAATTTGTCCTAAGCAGAAACTACTGCAACAAATTAGACAATGGATCCCATTTGAACAAAATAAATTGGAAATTTTCAAGCAAACATACTTAGACGCTTCCTCATAACTGAAGAACTTCACTGCTGAATTGGGGACAATACGAGCACAGTTAGTGCCATTGCCTTTGAAAAGTCCACGAAAACCCTCAGTTCTCCATATATACCTCAACCCTTGAATCGTTCCATTGTATTTAATGCTGTGGGGATTTTGAACCTGCACAGTCAATTGAAAATTTACGTTGCTGTGCAAAAGTGCAAAATATGAAGACACAGCTAGTGAGTAAATACACACAAATGGAGAGAGATGCAAATACTATCTATACCGATCGGTTTATTGAAACAATAAGAAGTTTAATAACTAACCTGTAGCAATATCTTCAACCTTTCCAATGGAGCAACAGCTGTACGCGACCTAAATATTCATATCAGCATTTCAGTCAGCGTAATTTCGGCCTGTCATACTAATGCATGATGCTGTTCCCCCATCAGAAATCAAAGGAAATCCAAGGGGATAGTTTTTGGAACATTGCATAGTATTGACTAAATCAAAAAATTAAAAACAATTAATATTGCAAGAGTGACATGAACCATTACATTTAGTAGCAACTTCTCCCAATTCAAAACAATACCAAACACAAAGTCAACCTAGTAAAAATTTACGAAGGCTACATAGTTGTCCCGATACATCATCACAAAATCAAGGATGTATAATGTAAACACAAAATCACAGGTTTTAAACATCTTATGGAACTTAAAGTGCATAAAGCCCTGGCCAGTAGTAGGCAGTGTTTACTGTTCAGAATACCTTGATAGTTAATAGACATTTCAGAATAAGAAAACTTTCTGAACGATCAATTCAGAAAATCTTTCTTATGGAAAAAAGAAGTGCCAAAAGAATTCAAAATATTTCATACATTATCCTTTGACTTTTCTTAAAGCTAATTTTCCGACATAGAGAATCATATTCAAATACTACATATCGTAAAATATCATAACACCTCAGAGAGTCAATGAATTAAGTCCTACCCTCGGTCCTTAAAAAACTAAAAGAGAATACAGTTTAAACCGATTTCAAATACAGCAAAGCAATTTTTAACGGTGGAACTTAGATAACAGTAGAGCAAATTCCCCTTTTCCCCTACCGACTACTGGATCATCACTCCTTAAAATTCCACATTTAATTTTCAATCCAAGGCATTCTTCCCGTTTAAACAAATTTTCAATAAGCAAAGAAATTAAGCTCCAAGCAGCATTGTTCGGCATAATTCTAACCTTTCTCAGTTTGAAACCACAAAGACTATTCATTACTCAAAAAAATTAAAATTCATTTAACTCAGAAAAAGGAAAAACTCACACTCCACCAGCGACACCACCAGCAACGAGAGACTTGCAGATGCTAAGAACAGCATAGCTGGGAGCCTTGACTCCCTCTCGAGCAAGCTTAGCCTCCTCCGCTAGATTAACGATCTTTGTCACAGCTGATTCGGTAGCCTTCACATCCTCTGATGCCATGGATCACCAAACAAAACCCTAAGTCGTCAACAAAAAGGAATCTCGTTTTACACCGGAGATCGACCAGGTCAGACCGTAATTCAGCTTAATAGAAGAGCTAGCCCCTGCATTTCCCTCTCCCCTCTATACCAAAAAATGGTATCGAAGTGGTGCTGGTGGTGGTGGTGGGGGTGGGCGACGGCTCTTGGAAAAAGCAAAAGTGAGGTCTAAACTCTGTTTTGTAATTGCGTACGCGGGCAACTGTGCGGTGACGGCGTCGGTGAGGGCTTTGTACTTCCTTTATAAATGTTTGAATACTCGCTTGCGTGGATAATAGGTTGAGACTCGCTGCAATGGCTACGCACGTGAATGATCGAGAAGTTTTAGGTGGTCTTGTGTCTATTTAAGGTAGATGAGCCTGCACCATTCAGATCTCTCAATTTGCAAAATGGTAAAAAGAGAAGTCCTCGTTTGCTTGAATGCCTTTCTGAAACTATACTATTTTTTTTTCAGTCAATTTGAGCGTAATTACTGTAATTATATTTCAATGATAATTATATTGTAATACAATTAAAGTTTAATATAAACGAGTGAAATTCAGTCAAATAAAAAATATTACTCCTCTCTTCATTAATTTCAACAATATAAATTCGAGTTAAATAATATTTATAAATTATTAACTTCCACTGTTTATTCATAATTATTCACTAAAATTAAGACTTTATCCTATTAGGTGAGACATCAAAAGAATTACGGGGTCATTATATATATATATATATATAATTTTGATAGAGACGGTCACCAACCTTCATGGATCCAATTTGTTTCTTACCTACCAATCTTTGCGTAAGTAACTCAAGTTTTTCACCTTTTTACCACTTTAAGCGGGAATAATTTGTTGCCTGTAGCGGAATTGGTAGCACAAGATTGCATATGGACGGGATCTATCCTCTTTAAGAATAAGCTTGCAAATGGGCGACAATCTACAGTCCTTCGAAGGAGGATAGTAGTTTTTAATGGATGTGATAAGGTATAATTATACATTTGATACAATATAATATTTATCGCTTATATGTATTTTTTAAAAATTAATAATTAATTATAAATAATCAGTATAAATTTAATAATAAATATTGTAATATATTAAATATATCAATATATTATAATATAAAAAATTACAAAGCATTTCATTTATGAACGGAATTCATTTATTGTCCTTTCGAAAATATATTTACTTTTTATTTTTAATCATGAAATTAATGAATAGTATTATTCGAAACTCGATTTAATTGTTCAAAAGTGACGAGTGACTATTGAGTTAATAAAAAATACTATTTGAAACTCAATTCAAGGCCTCGGAATTGTTAAGTATCATACACTAAGAGAATGCGTTAGTCGAAACTTTAATCTAATATAGCAGGATCATATGGCTCTTCCTTTGCGATCTTACATAGCAAATTCAACATGTAAATGGAAAAAAGGTTGCTTTTGTTGATACTATCAAAATTTCTAAATTTAATCATATAGTGACATTTCAATATATTTTTTTCTGTAAATAATTGAAACTCAACTGCTTTATAACTTTCACATAGATGGTAATTAAAATTATAGAGTACTAAAAATGAAAATAGATGGAGTTTTTTTTTTTCAATATTTGATCTAATCTTACCCTAAAAGAATAAGTAAAAATACTTTTCAAATTATTTTATTATTTGTATTAATTTATACTGCTGAATACTTGCTATCCATACTAACTTATAAAATTAACCATTAATTAATTAAAATAATATTTATACTCTTATAATATATATATAATTAACCATTATTATATATAATTTATAATGTCAGTGTATATTTATGAATTATACTATTTATCAAATTAAAAATTTAAATATATTTAATTACATAAGTTAATAATTCAATTAATTTTTTAATATTAATTAAGTATTTAAATGAATTTGAATATTATTTAGATAATAGTAAAGGAATTCAACATGATTATGTATATATACACACACTAGATTGGAGATATATTTGAGCATTTATAATTTTAACGAGATAAATTGAGTTCAAGTATGGTTCATTTGCGGGCTCGGCCCATTTCGTCGAGCCAACCGAACACGGTGACGAAGGAATACATTATTCGGGCCGATAATACGTGTTTCAACTTTCGAGAACATAGGCAGCTAGAGTTCCAAAAGAACTGCTAGAGGTAATCATCCAGCCCACCCGAGCACCGAAGTCACTGAGGCAGGATCTTTTAGAAAATGGATGTTGTGGGCAAAATTCTCTAATTACGCGTCTTCTTCAAGACAAAGCAAGAAATCCGATTAATTCTCGATTTGTGCCTCAAATCCGATTATTGAAAAGCATAAAATATAAAGTCAAACAGACTAAAATTGATTTAATCACTAAAAACAATGAAGATTATTGAATTTAAACACCAAATTAATTCAATCTACTCCACTGAATCAAGAACTGTTTTTCCAA
>CANXYI011561421.1:0-12320 GCA_948208565.1 Hura crepitans | reverse complement strand
AATAACTATGGGCCTAAGGCCTTTTGTGATTGCAAAATGTTATTGATGTGTGATAAGAGTATTGAAAGGGACTAGAAGGGTTTAGGAGAAGGAGTTAGGTTAATAATATTATAGAAGTACTTTTACAGGTGAAAAAATTTTTGGAATGTCACTCAGGTAGCCGTTGTGTTACCCAATTTTTTATAACATGTAAAATGTATGTGAAAGGGCTTTCTAGGTTTGTTATATAAAAAAACCAAGCAATATCTAATAAGTTTTAAAATAGCCTATAAGAGTTAAAGAGTGCACATTTGGAGCAATTTTAGGATAGGTGACCTGGTAGGAAGTGCATCACCTGTCGAACTTTTTAGGTAGTCTAGTAAGGGGTGTCACATTGGGTGCTATTAGAGCAAATGTTATATGTCCTAGGTGTCTTACTTGAGTACCAGTGTCTAGGGTTTTTTTTCTAAACTGCTACACTATAAAGAGGCTAGTGAGTCCTATTTCTTTTGTAGTTAATTAAGATGAGTGTTAGAATGCTAGAAGAATAGGGCAATAGAATAGTATTAGAGTACGAAAAGGATTTCACCAGACTGGTAAGATATGCTAAGGAGTTCATTCCTAATGAACAGGAGAAATGTAAGAGATTTATAGAAAGCTTGAATGTAGGATTGAGGATGTAGATAGCTAATCCAAGTGTTATAGATTTTGTAATTTTAGTAGCATCTGCATATGATATAGAAGAAATAGTATAGGAAAAGAGGGATTTCTTTCAAAGGATGAGACAATTCACTACTGGGTAGTCTAGTGTAGCCTTATATGGTAGTAAGAGAAAAAGTGAAGCATAGTCTTAGTCTCAGTTAGTGCATTAGGCATAGAGGCAGACTCAAACTCAAAGGTTTAAGCAAGCTTCTATAATTAGACCTCGACCACCTCTATGAGCTACTAGTGCTTTAGGACCAGCAAGTAACAAGAATGTACCCCTGACTTGCAAAACTTACAACAAGAGACATTGGGGGAATGCTGGTTGAGTAAAAAGGGAGAGTGCTTTACTTGTAGTGCTTGAGATCATTACGAGAGGGAGTCTCCTCAAAGACAACCAGAGGGTGCCTATACTCAGGCATCTAAAGTAACAGCTCAGAGTAGAGGATAGAGGCAAGGCAGAGGGAATTAGCCTAGTGATAGTTAGGGGATAGAACTAGAAGCTTATGCACTAACGAGGCAATATGCTGTTAAGGCTTATGAGGAAGCAACATTCCTAGATGTTCTTATTGGTACATTTCACTTATTTGTTGTTCCAATTTTGGCATTGATAGACCTAGGATCTACACATTCTTATATGTGCACCACACAAGCACATGATATAGGATTGAAATTTAAGCATGTAAATATAGACATTTAGGTTAGTAATCCTATAAAACAGAGTGTGAATATAAATCAGGTGTATAGACAATGTCCCTTAGTAATTCAAGAATGTCTATTTCCTATTGATTTGATTGAGTTACCTTTCTATGAATTCGATGTGATTTTGGGAATGGATTGGCTATCTGAACATCAGGTTGTAGTAGATTGTAAACACAAGAAGCTGACCCTCTAAACTACAAAGGGATAGGCAGTAATAGTTGTGGGTAGGAGAAACATTTCATATAATCTCATTTCAACTGTTACATTAAGAAAACTCATTTGTAAAGGGTGTTTCCAGAATAAATCCCAATAGTTTACATAATAAGTCACTTAACTTATACCCTTGTAACAAGTAAGTCTCTTAATTTCAATTTGTAATGAAAAAATCACTCAATTTTAATTAATTTAACAAAAAAATCCAATGACTGGCTATAATTATTTTACTAGTAAAATAATATTTATGTATTTTACACAATAAATCATTTATATTATACTCCTATAATAATTAAATCCCTTAATTTTAATTTTTACTGATAACATCATTTAAGTTTAATTAGTGTAACAAAAAAAATCCAATAATGGGTTATAATAAATTTGCCAAAAATAATATTTAAAACTTATAAAAAATATAAAAAATAATAAAATAAAACTTTTCTTTTCTTTTCTTTTCTTTTTTTCATCTTATTGCTTTATACTTTTTCGAACATTAGTTTTACAAAAACGAAAAAGGTGTAAGTTTTGTTTTCTTAAATAGAGTTCTATATTTCTTTTAGTCATTAAAATAAAAATCATAAACACAAATAATAGAAATTTTTTTACAGCTATTGATCGAGGAAAGAGTAGAAAGAAGGGAAATAAGTAATAAAAATTGGTGAAAAAGAGGAGGAAAAAGATAAAAGGAAAAAAGTACAAAAAAAACTTCATTTTTATGATGTTGTAAATTAAAAATAAGAAAGCAATGCCGAGAGAGATAGTGGTAAAAGATGAAGAAGAAAAAAGGGAAAAAGAAAGAAAAAGTGTTATTTCTATTATTTTTATTTTTTATATTTTTTTATTAATTTTAAATATTATTTTATTGGTAAACATATTATAGCAGATTATTGAAGTTTTTCGTTAGAGGGATTTTTTCGTTACAAATTGAAATTGAGAGACTTAATTATTATAAGGATATAAGTTAAGGAACTTATTATGCAAATTACCTATTATTTTACTGATAAACCTATTATAATCGGTCAATAAATTTTTTTGTTACATTAATTAAACTTGAGTGATATTCTCGTTACAAATTGAAATGTAGGGACTTGTTATAAGGGTATAAGTTAAGGAACTTATCATGAAAATTACCCATTTCATTATGCTATGCATGTTTTTGTTTATGCTTAAGCTATCATGAATACATAAATGCTTGGGGATGTATGCATATACATAGTTGCCACATGAATAATTTTTATGGTTATAGGTGGTCTTATTTCTTATATTGTTAAGTGTTAATAATAT
Organism: Hura crepitans; assembly: GCA_948208565.1. Classification (NCBI taxonomy): domain Eukaryota; kingdom Viridiplantae; phylum Streptophyta; class Magnoliopsida; order Malpighiales; family Euphorbiaceae; genus Hura; species Hura crepitans. Next base: position 9,440 of record CANXYI011561421.1, on the reverse strand, counting down.
AATTAATTGTGATAATGATATACTACTTGGACTTGCATTTTCAAATGCCCTATTTGATTAATTATTTTAAATAAATAAGCTTATCCTATGTATGATACATGAAGTATGAGTATATTAGCATAATAAACTTGGATATATCGCTAAGCAATATTGCTTAGGATGTTATTGTGGTTTTTCAACATGTAGGTTTTCTTAGACTAGAATTACATTAAAGGTTATTATTTTGTTGGAGTATAAAGACTTTGTAAAGATGAAGAGATTCTTATTTGGGATTATTTTAATATTTTAGTGCATGAAGTTTGGGGTGTTTGTGTGTGTGTGTGTGTGTATGTGAAGCTTATGTATATTTTGTACAAGTGCTTCTTTGTTTCATGAATTTTCATGTTATGGTGTGTATTTGATTAAGCCTGGTTGTAACATTCAAAAGATTTTTAAGTATGTTGATAATAGATTCATAATAGGCAATAGCGGTGTATGGTGATGGTAGATAAAAAGTTTGATGAATAGTAATAAGTTATATATTGTATGAAAAGTTCTTAATATGGATGTGTTCATTATATATGTTTTTACGATGTTATGTATGTTGTGAGTGATGAATGATCAGGAGGATCATGAAGCCTTTATTATGATGTATGTATATAAGAGAGCTTTTCTTATAGGTTTTTAATTTGGGATAGTGTCACCTCACAACTATTATTGTAACACCCTTTACCTATTCTCGAAGGAACTAGACAAGGAATGCTACTTCCCACTGGTCACCAATCCTTGCATTTCCCTAAGCTATATTCATTTAACTTTTATGACATCATTTATTTTATTTACCCATTTAGGGAGTTTCCTCAGTATTTCCACATGACCCTTTAATACTAGCTATATTTAACTAACAAAAACATATTTTATGCCTATTATCTATTTGAAAAAAATTTAGGTAGCATAACGGCTACTCGAGTAAAAAAATCAAAATTTAAAAACTTGTGAAAAACACTTCTAAACTCATATTTAGCTCATTTACAATATCCTCTGGTCCCCTAGTATCCATATCATCATAGCACAACACATAAGGCATTAGGCTTACATCATTCAAAAAAATGCAGACATTTATATCATACCATGCAACTAGTTATACATTTAGCCATATAAATTAGACACACCCAATATTTACTCTAACTAAGCCCAACCCTTTCTATACATGAGTGCCATACTACAAAACCATCAAACGTACAAAAATATTACCCTCACAAAAATTACTCTATTACACTACAAAATACTTATGAGGCTAGACTGCTACACTATCTATGACTTGCACATCAGAACATTGATACATTGAATATAAAACTCAATGGTGAATTTAATGCAACAAAAGCATGTCATGTACATGCGCAATACAGGTTATGGATCATAATGCCACATACAAAGGTAATTCCATAAAATAATATTAATCTTATTTATTAGTCTCATTAATTAATTTCTAGTAACCTGCTATTAAGTTTATCTTCATCATTTATCTGTGGTCTGTATTATGTGCCATAAATTTATTACTCTGGTTAGCCTTTTGACTCATTTATGTGTTAGGCCCAAAATAGATAGATGACACTGGATAAAAAAGGAAACCCAACCTATGTAGTAGCCCACATTTTGGACAATAGTAGTTACACCTACCTAGTGCAGTGGCCTACCTTTGGACCTCAGTGGCTACACCCATCTAGTTCGATAGTAGGGATCAGTTTATAGGAACCTCCCTATACCAAACAAACATATATCATATTAGCAATTATTTTATGTAGTGACCCCACTTGGACCTCAGTAGTTACACCTACCTAGTCTAATAGTAGGAATTAGTCCATAGACCTCCCAATATTAGACAAACAAATATCATATATCATACTGTATAGTGGCCCACTATTAGACCTTAGTGGCTACACCCATTTACATAATCATACTAGTAAAAGCCCAGGATTATCGACACCTTTAGTAATTGCTAATCCCTAGTTAATCGGTCAACTTATGCAGTAAGAGTCTAACTATTCGGCCAACTCTATTTATTGTTTATTGTTCAATTAAAGGTCATTTATTTTCTTTACATCCATGTTCACATTACATAGTTTTAGGTCATCGCACAAGTTAATTTCATTATGTAGTTATGAGTTATTTCACATAAAATGTATTATTCATTTTGTCAGTGGTACTATTCATTTAGTCATTTTTCTTATATCTCGCTTAGCATACTATCATCAGTGATCATGCCATTCCATATCACATGGCCTCACACTACATCCACCATATTTTATTATCATCATTAACATCAAATTTCCATTAAATCTAGTTACTTTAAATGACTAAGTTTACATATCACTTTACATACCAAAATGTAGTTTCTATTTATTCCATATTGTACTTTTTTCTTACACCAACCATTTCTATATTTCACATCAGAATGTCTCACTATGGATTATTCCACAATCATACATTTATTTCTCACATTTCATGATATATACCTATTACACACCACATTTTTTGTCATAATACATTATGATCACACATGCACATGCCATGTTATATATGACATGTATTTGGCCACATACATACCATGCATATACACATGATTTTCTCATCCAAATGACATACATATCATCATTATAACATCAACCACACATAATGGCATGCTTATTTCAACTAAACATGTAGACACATGCACAAACCCATACTTTTATACACATGTTCATACACTTAAACATACATACACATCATGGCATGTATTTATCACATTCAATTCACATACCTAGTGTAATTTTATACCCTTTTCCACCTCTTTAATACATTTTCTCCCTTGCTTCTTCACTATTTGTCCTTAAACATTCTAAAAATGTACTATTCACTCTATACTTATTTCTCTCATTTGAAGCCTTATTTTTGAGTTCTACCACCTGGAATGTGTTCTAAGGATTGTGAAGGTGTGATTTATATATAATACGTAAGGTTTGGTGGTGATTTGGGGCTATTGTGAAGCAAAAATGGTAGGAGCAAGAGGGACAGGTAGTGTCAGCTAGGGCTTTAGAGGGAGGTTGAAGATGACAATTCTTTACACATGTGGCCTTCCCACTTGTGTGGGGGGTTTATATATTAAGTGGTGGAATGGTTAAATAATGACACATAGCGACATAATGGCTTAAATAATTCCAATTTCATCTTAAACTTCAATAAATTTTAATAATTTTTCTGGGCTTCCAAAAATAATCACTTTTCTTTTAAAAATCCTTGATTATGCCTGTTTAGATCCTCATAAAATTTTAGGTCCAAACTCTAAAGGCAAGTGGGTTTACTATTCACCCGCTATAACAAGAAATTCCAAAAATTTATCAAATGACCCCAAAAAATTAAAATTCTTTCACCAATATGTATATTAGAATTTTTGATCTTTAGGGTGTGCTATTTTTAGGTCTGTTCAGGCATACCCGAGTCATTCTCGGTGTAAGTTCATTTAAGGCTACTATTCATTAATTTATTGCCTAAAATGAATTATTAGTTCTACTAAAATTTTAAATTATTTCATTTTACTCATTTTTTGGCCTATCAAAGCTTTATAACTAGAACACACCTTTCTTGGCCTTACAACGGTGTCCTGGCTTCCCAAGAACACTGTTCAAGCCTTGGAGGTGCTATTCATAAAACCTCAATTTATGGGTATTACAATTCTTCCCCTCTTAAGTAATTTCGTCCTTGAAATTCCTAATGAGAATAAGTATGGGTATTGAGCCTTCATTTTCTCCTCACTTTCCCAAGTAGCTTCTTCTATATTGTGATGTTTCTACAACACCTTGACTATTGGTATGGCTTTATTCCATAATTGCTTAACTTCTTTAGCTAGAATCTATACTGGTTCTTCTTTATAAGTTAAATCTAGCTATATTTGAATTTCTTTTACCGGTATCACATGAGATGGATCAGATCTATATCGCTTGAGCATTGAAACATGAAATACATTGTGAATCTATTGCAACTCAAGTGGTAAAGCTAGCCTGTATGCCAATGGCCTTACAAGTTTTGTAATCTCATATAGGCCAATAAATTTGGGACTAAGCTTCCCCTTCTTGCCCAACTTGAGTATATTTTTCCATGGCGATAACTTTAAGAATACTTTTTCACCCACTTCATATTCAATGTCCCTTCGTTTTAAGTTATCATATGATTTTTGGCTATCTGTGGTAGCCTTTAATCTCTTTCTTATGATCTTGACTTTATCTTCAGCATTTTTAATCAAATCATGTCCCATAATCTTGCCTTCACCTACTTCACTCCAATAAATAAGAGTTTTACATCTTTTACCATACAATGCCTCATAAAGTGCTATACCTAAGCTGGCTTGATAGATATTATTGTATGCAAATTCAACTAAAGACAAGTATTGATCCTAACATCCTTTGAGCTCTATAGCACAGCTACGTAACATGTCTTCCAATACCTGTATCATCTATTCTAATTGTCCATTTGTCTAAGGGTGAAATGCTATACTGTATGTCAATTGAGTACCCAAAGCTTCATGTACCTTCTTCCAAAATCTGGAGGTAAACCTAAGGTCTTGATCAGAATTAATTATTAATAGCACTCCATATAGTCTCGTAATTTCATTAATGTACAACTGTGCCAGCTTATCTAGAGAATAATCTATCTTTATAGGAATAAAATGAACTATCTTGGTTAGCCTATCCATAAGTACCCATACAACATCACATTTACTTCTTATCTTTGGTAATCCTATCACAAAATCTATAGTAACTTCCTCCCATTTCCTTTTTGGTATTGCTATTAGATGTAACAATCTAAAAGAAACTTGATATTTTGCCTTTACTTACTGACGTGTCAAACATCTGGCCACCTATTCAGCTATGTCATGTTTCATTCCTAGCCACTAGTAATGAGGTTTTAGATCTAGGTACATCTTTATACTTCCTAGATACATGGAATAAAGAGCGTCATGTGCCTCTTTTAAAATCTATGTTCTTAGCTCATCTGTGTCAAGTACACATAATTTACCATGATAGTATAGATAACTCTCTTCTCCCAATTCAAATTCTATAGTCTTCCCCTCTTTGAATTTACTTTTGGTCTGTACAAATTGCTTATCTTATGTCTGTGCCTCTTTTATTTGCTATTTGAAATCAGGCTTGATTTGTAATTTAGCTAAGATGACATCTTCTCTGTATACTCCATTCTAACATTCATTGCTTTCATGGCTACCATGAACTTCTGATTCAAGGCATTTGTAATTACATTTGCCTTTCTCGGGTGATAATCTATCAAACAGTCATAATCCTTTATCAGCTCTAACCAATGTCACTGCCTCAGGTTTAACTCCTTTTGTGTGAGGAGATATTTTAAGGTCTTATGATTAGTGTAGATGCAACATTTTTCACCATATAAGTAGTGTCTTTAGATTTTTAGTGCGAAGACACTGGCAGCTAACTCTAAGTCATGAGTACGATAATTTTTCTAACATGGCTTCAGTTGTTTGGAAGCATAAGTGATCATTTTACCTTTTTTCATCAATACACACTCTGGTCCATTATGTGATGCATCATTGTAAATGATAAAATCCTTCCCCTATTTAGGTTGAGTGAGGATAAGAACTTCAGTCAACATTGTCTTTAATTTATCAAAGATTTCTTAACATTTTTCATCCTATTCAAACTTCACATCCTTCTTTAATAACTTAGTTAATAGAGCTGCAATCATCGAGAAACCCTTTACAAAACTTCTATAGTAGCCAACCAATCTTAGGAAACTTCATATTTTAGTCACATTCCTAGGAGGATTCCCTTCCAACATAGTTTTAACCTTGCTTGGATCCACCATGATATCTTCTACTGATACAATGTGAACTAGAAAGGCTAGAAAGGCCACTTTATCTAGCCCAAACTCACATTTGCTCAATTTAGCATATAGCTATTTCTCCCTTAAGGTATGTAACAAAATTTTGAAAAGTTGTTCATGCTCCTCTCAAATCTTAGAGTATACCAAAATATCATCAATAAACACCACCACAAAATAATCTAAGTAAGGTTTAAAGATCTAGTTCATTAAGTCAATGAAAGCTGCTGGGGCATTAGTGAGTCCAAATGGAATCACTAGGAATTTATAATGCCTGTATCTAGTTCTGAAAGTAGTTTTAGGTGTATCAGACTCCTTGATCCACAACTAAGGGTACTTTAATCTCAAGTCTATTTTAAAAAAGGCACCAACACCTCTAAGTTGATCCAAGAGATCATCAATTCTGAGCAATGGGTATTTATTCTTAAATGTCACCTTATTTAGTTGTCTACAATCAATACACAACCGAATCGACTAATCTTTCTTCTTTACAAAGAGCACAAGTGCTCCCCAAGGTGAAGTGCTCAGTTTGATAAAGCCTTTATCCAGTAATTCTTGCAATACACCTTTAATTCCCTCAATTCTGCAAGTGCCATCTGATAAGGAGTGATAGATATAGGTGTTGTATGAGGATATACTTTAATCTCAAAATCAAGTTCCCACTGTAGAGGTAATCCTAGTAACTTTTATGGGAATACATTAGGAAACTTTGACACCACAAGAATTTGATCAAGGATTGCTGTGGAGTTATTAATGTCAACTACATAGGCTTAGTAGGCTTTACATCCTTTACGAATAAGTCATTTTGATATAACAACTAAAATGATGTTATCCAAGGAATTTCTTTCACTCATAACTATCATCTCATGTCTCTTAGATATCCAAAGGGTAAACCTCTTATGTTTATAGTCAACTATATCCCAATTTTCTGATAACTAGTCCATACCCAAAATAATGTCAAATTTATGTAAGGGAAGTTTAATAAGGTCTATAGGGAATAGTTAATTTTGGATCACCAAAAGACAATGTCTATATCTCTTATTCACTATCACACTCTGTCCAATTACCTTGCTGACTAGGATATCTATATCTATGGGCTTTGTTTCTAACCCTTTATCTCATGCTTGTATGGTGCAAATGTAGGAGTAAGTTGATCTCGGATTTACCAAAGCCAATATTGGTGCATCAAATAAATAAAATGTATCGACTATAATGTCTGGAGCCTCTTCCTCCTCACGAGCTTTAATGGCATACTATTTTACTAGAGCTTATGCTTTTGAGTTAGTTCCCTAGCTACACTTGGCTGGTCGCATCTATTCTATCTCTGCCTCTCATTCTATGGTGTTATAGAAGCTTGTGTCTAGGCAGCTTTGGTTTGCTTCTGAGGATAGTCTCTCTGAAAGTGGTCTCTGGCCTTATATATAAAACACTCTCCTATTCTTATTTGCTTACATTGACCCCAATGTCTTTTATTACAAATCTCATAGGTCAGGGGTGCAGTTCTAGCTACTGATTTTAAGGCACTAGAGGCCTACTGTGGAGTTTGAGGCCTAAATGCAAAAGCCTGACTTGACTTTTGTGACTGGGTCTGCCTTTGAGTTAACTATACTGACTAGGATTGAGACTGTATGCCTCTTGCTAGCCCTAGGTGCTGAGCTAGTTTGGCCTGCTATGAACTGCCTCTTTTTCTGAATTAATTCCCTCTTTTCTTGTAGCATCTCTTTTATGTTATAGGATACAACCACCAAGGTTGAGAAGTCTCTAATCTTCGTGGTAGCTATCTGCATCTGTAATTCCATATTGAGGCCTTTGTGGAATCTTTTGCACCTTTTTTCCTCTATAGGAATGAACTATTCTGCATATCTACTCAGCCTTGTGAAGTCTTTCTCACATTTAAATACAGACCTCCTACCCTGCTTCAAATTTAGAAACTCCTATCTCTTTTTATCCTTATATGATTCAGGGATATATCTCTTTTGAAATTCTTGCAGAAACCATTCACAAGTTATCTCAACAGTAGTAGCTTTTCTCCTTCTTGGGTTATCCCGCCATCGATAAGTTTCCTTTTGGAGAAGTGAGGTATCACACTTTAGATTCTTTTCTTTTGAGCATTCTAACTGCTTTAATATCCTGAGAGTTTTCCCCAGAGTATTATGCTCTAGCAGCATCATTTTTTTGTGTACCTAGAAAGTCTATAGCTCCTATCTTCTTAACTTTCTCTAAATATGTCTTCTATAATACAGATGGAGGTGGAAGAGGTGATACAAGAGCTAGTGGAGGTAGTGGAGCTGCTGTAGAGGTATGCCTTAGCAAATCTACTATTTGCTATAGAAGCATTAGGGAAGCTTGAGTTTGAGGCTGTGCCTATAGTTATGGCTAATGTGCAATATCACTGGGCTACATAGTGTTTACACTCATTTCAAGTCTATGGATTGTAGTGGGAGTATGACTAGACACTTCTTCTCCTCGATTTAGTGGGGTCCTTTCACTCATCTTTAATTACTATATAAAGAATAACCTATCAGTCTCATGCAATATAGCTCTATCAGAAATACAAAACCTTAGACATTAACACTCATGTATAATAAGCCTAGGAACTCCTAAACCATCTCTAATACTACTAAATGTAACACCCCCTATCTATTTCTAAAGGAACTAGACAAGAAATGCTACTTCCCACTGGTGACCCATCCTTACATTTCCCTAAGCTGCATTCTTTTAACTTTTATGACATCTTTTATTTTTTTTACCCATTCGGGGAGTTTTCTTAGTATTTTCACATGACCCTCTAATACTGGCTATAATTAACTGATAACAACATCTTTTGTCCCTATTATCCATTTGATAGAAATTTGGGCAGTATAACGGCTACTCGGGTGAAAAACCAAAATTTTATAACTTGTGAAAAACACTTATAAACTCATATTCAGCTCATTCACCACCCCTAGTAACCATATCATCATAGCATAACACACAGGGCATCAGGCCTACATCATTCCAAAAAAATATAGACATTTATATCATACCATGCAACCAATAATACATTCATCTTATAATTTACACACATATCCAATATTTACACTAACTTAGCCCAACCCCTTTAATAAATGAGTGCCATACTACAAAACCATCAAAAGTATAGAAATATTACCCTCCCAAAAATTAATCTGCTACACTGTAAAATACTTCTAAGGCTAAACTGCTACATTATTTACAACCTACGCATTAGAACATTGATATGCTAAGTATAAAACTCGATGGTGAATTTAATGTATTAAAAGCATGTCATGTATACATATATGCACAATACATGTTATGGATCATAAATGCAACATACAAAGGTAATTCCATAAAATAATATTAATCTTATTTATCAATCTCATTAATTAATTACTAGTAACCTACTATTAAGTTTATCTTTATCATTTTATCTATGGTTTGTATTATGCATCATAAACTTATTACTATGGTTAACCATTTTGATTCATTTATGTGTTTAGGCCCATACTAGATAGACGACACTTTAAGACACTGGATAAAAAGGGAAACCTAAGCTGTGTAGTGGCCTATGTTTT
>CANXYI011561326.1:0-16191 GCA_948208565.1 Hura crepitans | reverse complement strand
AACTAATGTACAAATACCATTTCTAATCATATCTCATACAAATCACATGCCACACTATGCAAATATACACTTCCATACACATACACATAACACAATTTATGCAAATTAATGAATTAAATGCATGAATCACTAAATTCACTTACTTGTCTCACCAAATTGGCCTCAAATCACCACTCGCTCTTGTCTTTCTCTTCTCTCCACCTCTCCTCATTCTCTTCCTACAAACAAACACATATGTTACCTTTAAAAATTTTTCAAAAATTCTACATACAACCTAATAGAAATATAAACCCATAAATACCTTATATATCTTAAACCCCACCTTAGAATAATATTAGAAATAAAAAAAAGAACCATTTTTACTCACCTTGATCACTATTCACTCCTTCCTAATATCTCCCTCTTTAAGCCTCCTTATGATGAAATTCCACTTAAATTAGAGAGAGGGGAGCATATAGGTTATTTTGAAGTAATAAGTTGTTAATTTAATGCAGTTTTAATGGTGAAATGAACAAGAAATCTAAGGTTCCAAGGGAGAAAAAGGTGTCCTACTTTGAGGGGGAAAAAGGGCTATAAATGGTTATTTTGAAACATCTAGAGTCCACCTTTATGTATGAGAAGGATGGCTAGGATTTTGCCAAGTGTAAAATGGATGGCTAGGATTTAATATTGGCTAATTCATCTCTAAAAATTTATATCTCATGGTCCCATGCTCCAAAAATTTAGCTAATAGGTCTAAAATTTATTAAAATTAGTAATTTAATTATCCCCTAAAAATTAGAATTTTTCTCCAACAAAAATTATTTTTTCAGGTAAACTCATCATAAATTAATTTTGTTTATTTACTTCTTAACCTCAGAAAATTCCAAAACCAGTTCTATTGGCTTAGTTAGAATTTTTTACCACCAATACATGCTATTTTAGAATTTTTTGGGCACTTTTTAAAATATTTTTCGTTTAGCTTCAACTGAGTCACTATTCAGGGAACACTAGTAAGCAAACTTTGCAATCTATTTTAACCCCCTAAATGACTTTAATTTGATCCCAAATTTCACCCATAAATTATGTTTTAATCATTTCTATCATCTTATGGCCTTAGCTCACTTCGAGTTCTCAAAAGTATTATTCACTGTTCAAGGGCCGTAATTAAATTATCAAAATATTACAGGGGTTACAGTTCTTTCCCTCTTAAAAGAATTTCATCTTCAAAATTATCTTAACTAAACAAGTGTGGATACTGGGTTCCCATCTTCTCTTCACTCTCCCATATAGCTTTATTAGGTTTGTGGTGCCTTTATAATACCTTCACTAGCAGTAAAGTCTTGTTCCCCAGCTCTTTAATCTTATAAGCAAGAATTTGCACCAGCTCTTCTTCATAAGTAAAGTCTGGTTGTATAGTAGTCTCTTCCACTAGCAATAAATGAAAGGGGTCTAATCTATACCACTTTAACATCGATACATGGAGTACATCATGAAATTGCTACAATTTAGGTGGTAAAGCCAAAAGGTAGGCTACTGGCCCTATACATTCTATAATCTCATATAAGCCAATAAACCTAGGGTTTAGCTTACACTTCTTAACAAATTGGAGCACCTTCTTCCATGTGCGACACCTTGAGAAATACTTTCTCTCTAACCTCATATTCGATTTCTCTCTGCTTCAAATCTGCATAAAATTTCTATCTGTCAAAGGCTATATTTAATTTGCTTTTAGATTCTCACTTTCTCTTCCTTATCTCTAGTGAGGTTAGAGCCCATAACTTGTTTTCATTTAATTCACTCTAGGATATAGGAGTTTTGCATTTTTTTTATACATGCCTCATATAGTGCCATGCCCAAACTGGCTTAATGGCTATTGTTATATGCAAACTCTGTTAAGGGTAAGTAATGATCCTAACTTCCTTTCAACTCAATTGCACAGCTATGCAACATGTCCTCAAGTATCTAGATAACTCACTCTATCTACCTATCTATATATGGATGAAATGTTATGCTGAAGGTTAACTAAGTACCCAAGGCCTTATACAGCTTTTACTAGAATCTTGAAGTGAACCTTAGATCTCTATCAAAAATGATGGAAACTGGCACCCCATGCAGTCTCACAAATCTCATTGATGTACAACTGAGCCAACTTCTCAAGAGTATAGTCCATTCTCGCATGAATAATGTGGACTATCTTTATTAATTAGTTGACTATCAACCATACAGCATCGCATTTACTCCTAGTCATAGGTATTTCCATCAAAAAATCCATTGTCACTCTCTCTTATTTCCATTTTGGAATTGTTATAAGGTGAAGGAATCTAGAAAGAACCTAGTGTTTTGCTTTAACCTATTGGCATGTTAAGCATTTACTCATATGTTCAGTCACATCTTTTTTCATTCCTGGCCACCAGTAGTAGAGTTTCAAATCCAAGTACATCTTCATACTTCTTAGGTGCATGGCATAAGGAGCCTTATGAGCCTCTTACAAGATCTATTTCTTAATGGCTTCTACATTTGGCACACATAGTCGATCATGATAATATAGGCACCTATCTATCTTGACCTCAAATTTTAGAGCCTTTCCCTCTTTGACTTGACTCATGATCTATGTAAGCCATTCATCTTGCATTTGGGCTTCTTTTACCTACTAGTTCAAACTTGGTTTCACTTGTAATTAGGCTAAAAGAGTTCTATCATCCTCACAATGAAATTTGGCATTCATTGTTCTTATAGATGCTATACACTTTTGACTTAAAGTATATACTACCACGTTTGCCTTCCTTGGGTGGTAGTCAATCAAGCAGTTTTAATCTTTTATCCACTCTAACTATTGCCGCTATCTCAAGTTCAATTCTTTCTGAGTGGGGAGGTATTTGAGGCTCTTATGATCTATATAGATGTAGCATCACTCACCATACAAGTAATACCTCTATACTTTTAGGGAAAAGATGATAACAACTAACTCCAAGTTATGTGTAGGATAATTCCTCTCATGGGGTTTTAATTGCTGAGAGGCATAGGCTATTACCTTGCCTTCTTACATCAACACACATCTAAGTCCATTATGGGAGGCATCATTATAGATCAAAAACTCCTTTCCCTATTCAGGTTAGGTAAGAATGGGAGCCTCAATTAGCATCATCTTCAGCTTGTCAAAACTTAACATTTGTCATCCCATATGAATTTCACATTTTTCCTCAATAGTCTCATCAATGGTGCTGCAATCATGGAGAATCCTTTCATAAACCTCTTATAATATCTAGCCAATCCTAGGAAGCTATAGATCTTAGTGACATTCCTAGGAGGTTTCCACTCTAACACTACTTTCACCTTGCTTGGGTCTACTATAATATGCTCAGCCAAATTAATATGGCCTAAAAAGGCTACTTCACTTAACCAAAACTCGTATATACATAGCTTAGCATAAAGCTATCTCTCTCTTAAAGTCTATAATACCAACCTTAGATTTATTCATATTCCTCTTTTGTCTTTGAATGCACCAAGATATCATTAATGAACACCACTACAAATTGGTCTAGGTATGGCTTGAATATGTTGTTCATTAAATCCATGAATGTTGCTGGGGTATTAGTAAGCCCAAATGGCATCACTAAAAACTCATAATGCCCATACCTCATCCAAAAGGTTGTCTTAGGAATGTTGAACTCTTTAATCCTCAATTATTAATAGCCTAATCTCAAATCAGTCTTGGAGAACACATTAACCTGTCATAACTAATCAAAGAGATCATCAATTTTAGGTAAAGGATATTTATTCTTAACAGTCACTTGATTCAATTGTCTGCAGTCAATGCACAATCTGAGTGAACTATCTTTCTTCTTCATGAACAACACTAGTGCTCCCTAAGGAGAAACACTCAGTCAGATGAATCCCTTGTCAAGTAACTCTTGTAATTGCACCTTCAACTCTTTCAATTCTATCGGTGTCATATGATAATGAGCTATAGAAATAAGTGCAGTTTCTAGGTATACCTTAATCTTAAAGTCAATTTCTTACCAAGGTGGCAATCCTAGAAATTCATCAGGAAAAACATCTAGAAACTCTGACCCTAGGTATCTGGTTAAGGCTCAACTCGACTTTCTCAATATCAAACACATGGACTAAGTATGCCTCATATCCCTTCTGTATTAATTGTCTAATTATAGTAGCTGAGACAATATTAGCAAAGATATCCCTCTCTTCACATACAATCACCTCTATCCTATCTAGCATTTTAAGAGAAATTTTCTTTTATTTAAAGTCCACTACTACCTCATGTCTACAGCTAGTCCATCCCTAGGATGAAATCAAACTCATCAAATGGGAGCTCAATAAAATCCATTGGGAATACATGTCCTTGAGCAACTAAGGGACAATCTCTGTATACTCTATTAACTATCACTTATTGCCCAATTAGGTTGCTAACCAAGATATATATGTCTATAGGTTCTAGCTCTAATCCTCTATCCCATACTTATGCATTGCAAATGTAAGAGTGTGTAGAACCTAGGTCAATCAAAGCTAAGACAAATAACTCAAACAAGAAAAATGTACCCACAATAGCATCTGGAGAGTCAGCCTCCTCTCTAGCCCAAATTACGTATTGCCTCACCCAGGCTCGTGACTCAGATTTGGGTCTTTGGCTGGTACCAGCTCTCTCATTCATGGCCTCTTTCTGGCTCTTAGCAAGAGTAGGTAAAGATGCTTGCATCTGGGTATTACCTTTTTATCTCCTGTGGCAATCTCTCTAAAATGATCTCTTGACATGCACATAAAATATGCACCAGGGCAGGTCTTCCAACATGCCCCTAGGTGTCTGCCTCCACACGTGCCACACCTCAGGGGTCCACTCTTCACTATAAGGCTGGGGGCACTAGTAGCTTGCTACTGTCTAGGCCTAGCCTAAGACCCCTGTCTAAGTCTCTATGTCTATACCTATCTCTGTGGTAGCTAGGATGTCTGCCCTCCTCTCTGCCTCTTGCTTAATTCTAAGGCTAAGCTGGCTTGTCCTTATGTTATGAATCTCTTCTTCTAGTACATCTCCCCCTTCTTCTTCAGTAACTCTTCCATGTCATAAGCTATAAAAACTAAAGCTACAAACTCCTAGATCTTGGAGGTGGTTATCTAAGTCTGTATCTCTATATTGAGGCCCTTTTTGAACCTTTTACACCTCTCTTGCTCTGTTGAGACAAACTCCTTAGCACACCTACTCAATCTTGCAAAATCATTCTCATATTCAGATATTATCTTCTTTCCTTATTTCAAATCTAGGAACTCTTGCTTCCTCTTCTCTAGATATGCCTCAAAGATATACCTCTTCTTAAATTCTTTTAAGAAGAACTCCCATGTCCTCTCTTCTATAGTCTTATTTTCTATAGTAGTCTATTACTAATGAAAACCCTCCTCCTACAATAGTGAGGTAGCATAAATCAAACTCTCCTTCAGGGAACACTAAAGCTGCTATAAGATTCTGATAGTCCTCTCTAGCCAATACTTAACTCTTGAGGAATCATCTACTTAGGTGTCCAAGAAGTCCTCAACTCCCATCTTTTTCACCTTTTCCAAATAGTTTTTATGAAATGGTGGGGGCTATGGAAGAGGTGTAGATGTTAGAGGTAGAGCAGCTATAGCAGTGGCTTATCTAAGTAGGTTTACTACCTACTACAAAAGGGCTAGCTGTGGTTGTGCCTATGCAAGAGTAGGAGCTGGGTGTGCACCATCACTTGGCATCAGAGTCTCTATCCCAGCAAGCTCCTGTATGGTAGGGTGGAGAATGGCTCACAATAACTTCATTAGTAAGAGGTGGAGTATGCTCAGTCATCTTGTCTCATATATAAGGAAAATAATCATAAGCCTTAAGCAACATAGTAATATTGAACCAAAATCAATCTTAATGCCCTTATGTAAGACTCTAAGCCTAGAAACACCTAAAGTTGCTCTGATACCACCAAATGTAACACCTTTTACCTAATCCACTTTCGAATCGGATAAGAGATGTCACTTTTTGATCGGTCACCCATCTTGATATTTCCCTCTCCTCATACTCGCTGAACTTTATGTGTAACATTAATTTATAAAGGTCTCTTAGCTTTAATTTAGCCTAGTGTAATACTATTACATTCAGTTTAGATGCCATACTGACATCCTAGGTGAGTCAGATCAATTACAATTGCCAAAACTCTCTAAACACCTTAAAATGA
This sequence comes from Hura crepitans, assembly GCA_948208565.1. Lineage (NCBI taxonomy): Eukaryota > Viridiplantae > Streptophyta > Magnoliopsida > Malpighiales > Euphorbiaceae > Hura > Hura crepitans. The sequence goes on along the minus strand of CANXYI011561326.1, from coordinate 10,006 downwards.
TTTTATAAAAAATCTAACAATGTAACAGTTGTCCAGGGAAGAATCTAAAAATTTCAACCTATTAAATGGACACTCCTATATCAAACACATCCATAATTTAGCTCCTAGGATCCTTCTAATCCACCAGCAACACATCAATATTAGTAGTAATACACAAACACATATACTCAACAAGCATGCATCACATAGTATAAGTTTAACATATTACATCCCATTGTTCTCACTACAACACAGTCCCTTTCTAACACATGAGTGCATCTAGTTATCATAATATACAAAGTTTAGAGACAAAAAGTATACCCAAGTTGTATTGTCTACTATGTTGTTACTTTGGTGAGGCTAGACCGCTTGAGCTATCTACTATCAATGCATCAAAACACTCGATATGCTAAGCCTATGCTTAGTAAGTGAAATTAATGACTCATATATTTAATCACACAAAGCAAGCACCATGCCATTGATGATGTCATACATCATGCCATTTGATGTGTCATGTATCATAGTAGTGTATATGACGAGCATCATATAGCATGCCATCATGGTCACACTCACATGTATTATAACTGGTCATTAACATGCATCATAGTTATTCATTAATATGCAATATAAAGGCATAGGATTAAATTATATTATATCTTTCTTTCTATTTAAGTTATTTAGTTATCTTTATCTCATTTACTCAGTTGTATTCATTATTTAATTAATGGCCCATTTCCAAAAGACTATCCATTTAACATAGATAACAGGATCTCAGTATGTGTGGGGGCCCGCATTTTGGACCTGGATAGTTGCACTCTATCATATCATATCTCATCATAATCATCAAGATTGTGTAGGGGTTCGCATCTTAAACCTCAATGGCCATACTCTATCTTATAAGTTGTGCAAGGGCCTGTATTTTGGACCTCGAATGTTGCACTCCATCATGTCAAATCTCTAAGTATGCAGTGGCCCATCATAGACCTTAAGGTAGCTGCACTTACCACCAAATCTCATAAGATATGTAGTGGCCCTTCATGGTCTTAAAGTAGTTGCACCTATATAATATTATTAATAAATCAATATCACTCATGGTCATCCTTATAAATCGACCTCACATGACACTGAGGTGTCCTAGTAGCTGCTACTCTCTAGTTGATCGGTGAACATATCTAGTAGGTGTCTAACTAATATAGGCCTTAGTTTATGTTTATTGAGTCTTCACTCTTCTATGTGACATGTAAATTCCCCATCTACTTAAAACTCAAGTATCATATTATTAATTTCTTCCCTCTCTATTTACTCTATTTCAAGTCTTATGCCTATCACATTTACTCTAACTCTCTCCCTTTTTTCCTTCTCATATTGACTTCTCATCATTCCATATTTTACATTTATTTCTAATCTAATTTATCCCATTTTTAGTGACCATAATTCTTCTAATCCACTAAGTTAAAGATTAGGTCTCGAATTACTTTACTTACACAAATTTATTTTCTTTAGTTAACCTTTTAAATATATATATATTTTATATAGTCATGTTAGGTCTCCATTACTCTATCATGACCCATTCAACTAACTTAGCATATTCCATGTAATGATCATATATTTCCATACAAACATTTGAATTATGTTATACTAATTTAATTAGTCAAAACATACACATTTTTCCATTTATTACCATTTAAATTCCATTAATTTCTTTATATATGAATTTTAGCCATATTAGGTACTTCAACATGCCTCACATTTCTTTCATATTTCTCACACCATTTAGGCTCAAACTAATGTACACATACCATTTCTAATCACATTTCATACACATCACATTGCACACCATGCAAACATACACTTCCATATATATACATATAACACAATTTATGCAAATTATTGAATTAAATGCATGAATCACTAAATTCACTTACTTGGCTCACCAAATTGGCCTCAAATCACCACTCACTCTTGTCCTTCTCTTCTCTCCATCTCTCATCCTTCTCTTCCTACAAACATACACATATGTCACCTTTGAAAATTTTTCCAAATTTTTACATACAACCTAACAAAATTATAAACCCATAAATACCTTATATATCTTAAACCTCACCTTAGAAAAATATTAGAAATTAATTTTACTCACCTTGATCACTATTCACTTCATCGTAATATCTCCCTTTGTAAGCCTCCTTATGGTGAAATTCCACTTGAATTAGAGAGTGGGGAGTATAGAGGTAATGTATCATGTTTATGTTATGTGTTGAGATGTGTGATGCATAATATTTGTGAACATATTGTGATTTGCAATGTACATTAATAAAATGATAATGTGATTGATGAAATTTATGTTTTGAGGTGAATAATGTGAAATGATCACTTGAATGTAATAAGAAGGGCTAATGCAAGTAATGATGTGATATTTCAGAAATGTAGTTATGTAACATACCACAAAATGGTAAATTGATAGTTAACAAGTATAACTAAATTAGATGAATGCATGAATGGATTCTTACATGATGAAATGCATGTAAGATATGTAATCTACATTTAACTAAAATAGAGATGTCAACGGCCCATATATGTTTGACAACTTACTGGATAGTTGACCTGTGACACCCTCTACTCAATTCGGTTATCAGATCTAGGCAAAGGATGACACATAATCTTATTTCTCACTATTCAAACTTATTACTAGGTCTTACTTTAATTATCTTATAAGTGTTACTAACCTTCCAATTTATTTGATAAAAATTTGGCAACATAACAACTGACCAGAATCTAATCTAATAAAACCTATAAGAATTTAACAATTCTATGTCGTTACACAATCAGTTCACCTCACTAAATCCATCTGATCCTCATAATCTTATCTATAATCATACACACATGGTATCATGATAACATCTATCTATTCTTACCTTCAGCATTATCTTTGTCTCACCTGTACTACATATATATATAAGTTTATACAATACATACATGTTATTACAATGCAAATCTTTAAGTATATACAAGATTCTATACAAGGTTTAGGCCCACTCTCTTACCCATATATACATATGTGCCATCTATATCTCTTACACAGAATATAATAAAGTACCAAAAAGTTTATCTCTTTGATTTGCACTACTCCACTTGAGGCTATCAGTTGTAGCTATTATCTACTACCTATACATCACAAACAACGATATGCTAAGCACTAGGCTTAGTGGTGTATTCAATGAATAATGTAACAAAGATGTATTTTATTTCATTCATGTGAACACATAACATGCTTATGATGCAATGTACAAGATAATAATGCAAGTTTACATTTAATGATTCTGAACAAATTTAATTACTTTACATTCATGTAGTTCATTTCCATATTTCCCTTTTTTGTTCTAATTTGTAGTCATCTTTACCATAGTGCATTTACAGACTGTTTTTATTATTATTATTTGAGTATAATTTATGATTTCCTTGCTTGATTATTATGTGTCGCCCATTTTAGCTTAGGCTATCTATACTTAGTTTCTTATGTCCAGTGCATGCCATTAATTTATCATGTTATGATACTTATTACCAATTTAGGTTACATGTACTTCACTTTCTTATATCTAATTCATAACATCACTCTATTGTTACTTTACTTACCTTATTACTAATTTACCTATCTAATTATTACTCTTTTTACTTCATTTTTGACTTTTTGTTCATCTCAGTTTACTTACTAGCTTTTAGCCCATACTTACCATGACATACCCTGATACTAGATAATGGGATTTATAAGTTATGTAGTAGTCTGCATTTTGGACCTTGTCTACTACTGCTCTAGTATTATGCGAGCTTAATTCTGTAGTGGCCCTAATAGACCTACAATGTTGCTGCACTAGCCTTAATTAAATAGTTATGCAATGGCCCATATTTTAGACCTACACTATGGCTGCACCTGTGTTAAGAAAATAGTTGTGTAGTGGCCCTATTAGACCTACACTATGGCTGCACACGTGTTATCATATTTACCTAGCAACTATTATAGTTACCTAGTTGACCGATCAACTTATCCAATAGGTGTTTAGATTATATGGGCTATAACATATTTAACCAACATTAATTATACCACACTTGTTTCTTGTGTTTCACCTATGTTAAATATATCCTCATATTTCCAACTTTACAACATTACAACATGTAATACGTCTTTTACTTTTACTTGTGACATTACGAGTCAATTCTTATTTCTTAATTTATTTTCCTATGAACACTACAATTTGTTCATCTATTTTAAGTCATTACCTATACTCACTTATGCACCTTTCTTATATTACATTATGAGATAATTTCCCTTTTCTTGTTTTACTTCCCATTCATTATGCTTACTATATCTTATTCATGCATTATCAATCTTACTTATCTTTATTTTCTCATTTTCATCTACCACTTTAGCTAGCATTTCTTCTTGTTATCTAAGTATTTGTTCCTCATTTGTTCATACATGAATTAACACAAATTATCACTTTTAATCACTCCCCTATTTGACTATTTCTTTATTCCTACATGTACATGCTTTTACCTTATTGTGTTTTACATTTCACTTATACCATGATGTCACATAAGTTTGCCACAATGCCATTTACATTTTACGTACATGTAACCACACATTATGCACACTTAATTTAGGTCACAAACCTTTTGGCTACTAATACCTCTCTTATGTAACTCATTCTATTTCATGCTATTCATTTGCACATCACAACACTTTTACATTTAGCACTTTATAATACTTTATATGTATACACATGCTAACTACACTACCACACACACATACTCACACCATTTGGTCACAAGCACACACACACTTTAACCATTATTTTGTCATCTCTTTTCTACTTATTTAACCATATTATCTTTCGCACAAGCTAGCAAATTCATTAATCATTCATTTCACACACATATACACATAAAGTCATGAATTCCATAATGATGTACACACTTAAATTTCTATAAATTAAATAAATTGATGCACAATTCATTGAATACACTTACAAAGATGTTATTCAAGGTCCCAAGTTTGATTTTACAGCTTTTGTTCACTTAAGTTCTTGTTTTATGCCAATTTCTCTAAAATAATACCCAGGATTCGATTCAGGACCTGATGTGATTTAAGGATTCAAAACCCTAAATCTTTAAAGCTCTATTTTCACCTTGAAACCTATATTTCTTGCAAAATTAAGGCTAGGATAGGACTCTACACATCGTAAAGATTGATTTCCATATATTATTCGAAGGTTTTTGGGTGAGAAAGGAAGAAACGAAAGGAGAAGAGAGAGGGAGAAAGGTGGCATCAAATTTTTAATGATTTGGGGGAGAATATGAGCTTGCATAACTACTATACACCTACACACACCTAATCTTACTTATATTATGATGATGAATGGTCCCAATCACTCCACATTGCGATTAGATAGCCCCGATTAATCCTATTTACATTTTTAAACTTTAAAAATAAAAATTAAATGTTAGAGGTCTCCAAAAATCATGGTTTTAGTGCCAAAAATTAATGAAAGTCTCAATTAAAATACCTCTAAAATCTTGAGCCCAAATTCCAAAGGAAACTAGGTTAACTATTCACTTGTATAATAAAGAAATTCTTATTAAATATCAATTGACCTCAAAAATTTTGAATTCCTTCACAATTGAATTATTTATAATTTTTAACCTCTAAGGTATGCTGTTTTCATGGTAGTTCGAGCACATTCCAGGCATTTCCCAACATGATGTGAACTAAGGTCATTATTCACTAGATATCAGTGTAAAATAATTTATTGGTTTAATGAAAAATGCTAATTACTTCATTTTCATTATTATTTTGCCCTTTAAAGTCTTAGGACTAGTACTACCATTTAACCTCCTCGGTGTGACCCAATTACTTGAGAAATACTATTCATGTCCTAAAAGGCACTATTCATAAAATAGGAGATTTTTAGTTGTTACATGATCGATCATCTAGGGATGCAGTAGTTGTTAGGACACTTCAATGTCATGTTTCATGTGGGTACAACCACTATAAGGTCCATAAAGGCCACCGCACACATATATGTTGTATATGATATGATATGATATTTTCATGCCGTTGTAGCCACTGAGAGGTCTAACAAAACCACTGCACATATTCTTAATATAGGTGCAACCACTGGAAGGTTCAATAGGACCACTATATAGTTATAATAATATGTCATGTTGGTGTAGTAGCTGTGAGGTCCAATAGAGTTATTGCATACTTTTATGCTGGTCAATAACTATGAGGTCCAAAATATAGGCCATTGCATATTATGATCCCAATATCTAGTATTAGGATTTGTGTTTGTCAAACATAAGCTAAGTAAATAGTAAATGAGTGTTGTATAAAATAAATAAAGAATAAGTTTGAACATAATTATGATAATTGAAATTAAGGTAACATGGCATAATTAAGTATGTGATTATGTAAGCATAGTAGTATATGTACATACCTTATGACATATTTTTATATAACATAACATATAAGGTGTGATGAGTGTAAGCAAGTTTTATCGAATAAACCACTAAGCTTTATGCTTAGTGCACTATGTTTCCAATACATAGGTTGTGGATAGTTAGCATCAAGCCAACCTCAAAGTAGTAGTGCATTAAAGTTAGATACAATCATTTTGGTATACTTTTGTACTATATAATATGGTGTATATAAAAGTAGACGATGCTCATATGTAGATATTTAGGCTAAGTTAGTTATGTCTTATGTACATATTATACCCAAAGTTAGCTGGATATGTAAATTAACATAGCAGATGTTATGTCATTATTGTATGCATATATATGGACTTGAATGTGTGTTGATAGTAAGACTATTATGATTGATATCACAGCTTGATTGCGATGATGTTGACTGAGATAGGTTGTAAGGACTAGATGTATCTAAGATGGTAGATTGAGGTTAAGACTTTATAGAAATGTTGTTTTCTACATGTTTTATTTTGGGATGTGAGATCGTGCAGCCGTTATGATGTCGAATTCCTATCTTAGTGGGATAGTATCGTGTCATGTGAATGTGTACGAAATACATGACTTATTTACATGCAAGCCTAGGATGCTTTATGATTAGCATATACATCAAAGGGTTTTTAAGAAGATAATGGTAGAACTAAGTAAAATCTATTAACATGTCATCTTTTATTTAAGCTAGCAACTGTTCGAGTAAGGGGTGTACAATGTGCCATCTCTCATTTAGATTTGGCTAGCAGGTTGAGTGAGAGGTGTGACAATGGGAGGGAGAAAAGACAGAGAAATTGGCTAAAACTAAGGAATATAATATTAATTTTTTCGGCAATTATATGTGGGATGGATGGTTAGGATTAAAAGAAAACTTTTACACATGGATGGTGAGATTTAATCCATGCGTAATTCTTCATAAAATATCATTTAATCATATTCCACCTTAATTATTCCCTCTTCACACTTGCATGACCATGATCTTTCATGTTCCTATTTGATCCAATAGCCCATTTTAATCCATACACTAAAATTCTACCATATTTTTCATAAACATTCATTTAAATAATTTATTTCCCCCAACTTTTTTTAGTAGCTCCTATATTGTAAAACATTGAGTAACATGATTTTCATATTCTTCAAATTATTTAAGTATCAAGATGTCTTAGTTTGAAAATTTTTTTGGCATATTTTTGAATTTTTCCATTCAGCCCTAAATGATTTATCATTTACCGTAAATTGTAATCTAAATCTTATTATTTATTTTTAACCTTTTATATGACTTCAAATTCTTCTCAATTTGAACCATAATTCATTAAATAATTAATACTACCTCTCAGTATGATTAACTTAAATTGGGCCCATGATGTACTATTCACGACATATGTCACTATTCACCAGGACCATCTCCCGAACCTCATTCTTTTTATATTTTATTGATCCTTATGAGCTACATTCTTACTTTTCACCCTTTTTCACATGTTCCACTTATCACTAGGCCTTTAATTATGCATTTCTAATTTTACCCTTAGCCATTTTAAGTAATTAGCATATTGCCCTTTGGTCGTTTTTCACTCTGTTGTTCACACTAATGGACACTACTTGATCCATAAATCCATTTCATTCCCCACTTTTTCTTCTATTCTCAATTCTATCCTTAGGAGAAACCAGACCAAAAATCAAGGTGTGATAGTATATGAACAACATGGAATTAAAAGAAATAATGCTAAAATTTGTTAATAAGAAAGAATAAAATAAGAATTTATTAAGATATGAGTAAAATCATGAGGGTTTACATAATACATGGTAAAAGTATTTTATTTAGAGTAATTATGTGTATGAATTAAATTAAAAGTTTGAATAAAGGCAAGGTATTGAAAAAAAAATTAATAGTAATAATGTTAAACAAATTGAATGTTTATATAGAAGGAAAATAAATAGTTATGAGTCTACTAAGAAATAAGTCATGATAAAAGAATAATTATGTATATGCATTAGAAATATAGAGTTTTATATGAATAAGAACATAATAAATAAGTAAATAAATAAATGAGGGTAAAATGTTTAAAAAATGAAATTAAATTAAAAAGGAGTTAAAGAAGAAAATGTGAAAGTAAGAAGAGAAATGGTAAAGAAAATAAGAAAAATAAATAGGAATTATTAATATATGTGTATGTGGAGTATTTGTAAAAAAAAAATTGTATATACACATATATATTTATAAATTGAAGTAAAGTTTGAAATGAATTAATGAAATAATGTAAATAATGAATATTATTTGAAATATATACATGTATGAGAAGTAAAATATATTTAGATGACGCATGTAAAATATTGGTACTAAGGTAAATGTGCATGTATATGCCATATCTAAAATAGAATTATAATTAAATGATTGCATGTGGTACATGGTAGATTAAGTAGAAATGTGTATATATTTAAGTCATGATATAAAAAGTTTAGTCTAAATAAACATTTGTATGTGTTAATTGATAATTTAAAATGAAATAAAGTATTAAATGGGAAAATTTTCAATTATTGTGATATATTTATGTGGAGAAATAAAGAGATCTAAGTGTGAAAGTAATAATAAAAGTAAACAACTAAAAATACATGGAAGTAAATAGGTTATGATGAATATAATAAATATGTATATGGAACTAAGGCAAAGAATTAAAAATAAGAAATATAATATTGAATGAGATGTTATAAATAAATATATGAAAAAGGAAAAATAATAATTTTTCACATGTAAGCATATATGCATGATTAATAAGGAAAAATAAAAACTCAAGTAATTGAAGATGTTTGTATGAACAACTTATTAAATATAAAATGAAAGTTTTAAATGAATGTTAAAATTTACATAAAAGCTTATAAATACTTGAATTAAATATAATAATAAAAAATTGCATAGTAGTAAATTGTAACCGTAGAAGCTAGAAAATATAAACCTATTCATGAAGAAGGATACACGGACTAAAGAAAAAATGATAATATGTTATATGTGAATGTATATGGAAAATAATTAAATATAAAAGAAATTAAATGATTATAAGCCTTGGTAACTTAGGTAGTTACGGCTTAAGATAGGTTGACTGATCAACTAGGGAGCACTTGTTCACATGGCTATTTAGGGAGAGCTTCTCTCGCACATGTTTATTTAGGGCCCCATACATAGTACTTAGGAGAATGTTTTTCCCCACATATGCACATGTTACATAGGCACTCTAGTGCCACACTTGTTACTTGGACACTTTAGTGTCGCACATGTTACATGTTTCATTATCCTGGCATGGATAACTATATAGGATATCAAAGGCACCACCAAAATAAATGAAATGTAAATTAATCGATTAATGTGAAAATAATTCTAAATAATTTCATATGAATTTAATTAATTGAAATATGAGAGTAAAGTCTTAAAAATATGATAATGTGATAATTAATATCGATAAAATACGATTGTGTGATTAATAGATAAATGAGTTAAATATTTAAAAATTTTACATGTATAATATTA
>CANXYI011561190.1:0-13736 GCA_948208565.1 Hura crepitans | reverse complement strand
TAGAATTCAATATTCATAAAAAAATATCAAACGACCTTAGAAAATTAAAATTCCTTCTCCATCAGCCTCATTGGAATTTTTGAGTTTCAAGTTATGGTTTTTTTGAGTCTGTTCGGGCACATCTCGAGGTTGTCCCAGCATAAACTCGTTTTTTCTCCTTATACACTAGTTCTCGACCTGAAATGATTTATTGGTTCTGCTAAATTTTTAACTTTATTCATTTCACCCATTTTTAGGTCTGCCAAAGTTTTATGACCAATACGCCCCTTTCTAGCCTTATGGTGATACCCCGCATCGCAGGGAACAGCACTTAGGCCCGAAAAGTACTGTTCATAGAACTCTAACTTACAGGCATTACAATGAATGTGATATTGATATATGTAAAATTTTTGTTTAATAATATATATTTAATTTGAATTAATGTGTATGGTTAAATAAGTATTGAAGAATAAAGGAAGAAAATAACATGGTCATATATGAATTAATGTTATATTTATATATTAAGTTATAATTAAATAATTAATTCAAGTATGTATAATTATAAATAAATGTGTTTGTGAGAATTATGTAAAGATATGTGGTATTAATAAATTATTAAATGAATTGAAAGAAATGTGGAATAAAAATTAAGAAAGAAAATAACAATAGTAAAATAAAATAAAATAAAATGAATAAAGTAATTATCTAAGTTAATTAATGATATGTAAAAATGTTAATATGTGACTTTATTATTAAGGTATTAAATTAAATAAATAGATAAAAAATTAAGTCAATATTTGTTTATATGGATTAAATTAATAGATGATTGAAATCATATAAGTTAATTATTTAATACAATATTACATATTATTATATAATCGACAAGTGTTAAAAATGGTTTTAGTTGAAAAATGAAATTTAGTTTTAAAGCAAAAGTGGAAATAATTAGTGAGTATAAATTTGAGAAATAAATATGTGTAAGATAGTTAATGAGATATGATGAAAAATGAGAATAATTGAGAATATTGTACAAAATTTATGATAAAGGATTTATTGACATTTATTAATTAAAAAATTATGAAATAAATGTTAATAATCAATAAAGAGGTTGGTTAAAAGGAAAATAATAAGAGAAGGATTGAATTATGTTTAATTACAAAAATAATAAATTTAAGGATTTAATAAGGATGTAAATATGGATGATAATACAGTATAAGGAAATTGAAAAAGAAAGAAAGTTATACTGTTTCAGTAACATATTCTGCATTAAGTGTTGAAATGTAAAATTGGAAGAAATGATGAAAAATGTATATAAACAATAAATGTTACGACCTAGTATGGTAATAAACAATTGAGTATTTTATAGTATAAGAAGAATTGAAGAAAAGATGAGAAACATTTATGATTATAAGATCCATGACATAAAGTATATAATGAAAGATAAATATTAAGACATAAGTTGTTCATTATGATACATACATAAAAGTGTGACCTTATTTTATGAAACTTGTCAAAAATACGTTATAAAGGATATATGATTTAGTGAGATCTATTATGTCATGAAGGTGGTTGCACCCTAATTGTGCTCGAAAAATAATAACAGTATTTTTTGGATATGACTGGCAGGTAATGATGGTGAAAATTACCATTTAAATTAGGTGGAATTATTAAAATTTGAGTAGTATAAGTGGCTCAAGTGATTGAAGTAATTATTAACTAAACTGTGAATAAAGCCTATATGAGTTAGAAAATACACTAGATAGGTTGATCGGTTACTAAGGTAATTGAGCAGCTACTAGATATTCAATATTATGTTCATGTAGGTGGGCCATTGTCAGGTCCATTTAGGCCACCACATATACACATGTGGTACATTGGTTTAATCAGTCATACATTGACATGTTATGATAATTCATACGGGTGCAGCCGCTGATAGGTCTATTATAACCACTACACATATATATTTATATGGGTGTAGCCACCATAGAGGTTTATCAAGACACCGCACAGTTACTGATGTTCCATTATGCTGGTGGATTAGTTGTCAGGTCCAAAATTTCAGCTATTGTACACTTGTATCCCCTCAGTTTAATAATGAGGTTCTGTCTGTCAAATATGAGCTACTTTAATTAAATAGTTAATAAAAGTGGAATGTAATTATAAATGTTTTAATGATCAAATAAAGAACATTGTATGAACAACTCATATATAGAATAAAAGTTATGTAATCTCATTCAGAAGAATAAACTTATGGTGAGAAGAGAAATATAATAAGGAAATTAATATGTTAAATTACGATAATTATTCAGATGCAGGAATTGTAAAAAGAATATGAACAAAAGCATGAAATTAAGTAATTAACATACGAATTTTAGGTAGTGTGAGGTAATTAATGTAAGAAATTATTATATTATATTATGTTAGTTTGTGAATGCAATACATATGTAAAGAGAAGATGATGATATAAAGACGTGATTGAGATGTTAATAAACTTTGGAAGAGAATATTGTTAATTAAATTAAGTTGACTAAATATGAAATATTGATGACTAAAGGAGCTATGAATTAGTTTTATATTGTTAATTGGAATAAGGGAAAAATTGTATATGCTGTGTGGTTATATGTTTGCATTACATAGTATACATCAAACCTAATATCATACAATTATTTAATTGTTGGGACATCAAAATGTTATAATTGTAAATGTTATTATATTTATGATGCATACATGTGTGCTTACATTTTACATATATATAATTCATTGAACATAATACTGAGCATCATTGCACAACGTACTGGCTTTTGCTAGTGCGTAGGTAGTCGGCAAGAGTTTTAAGTAGCAACCTCAAGTAAAGCAATGCAAGTTAAAGAGTTTTATATTTGTCATCATATGAGAATAGGTGAGTAATGATATTAGATTGGCACTCATGTATATGTAAAGATATTTGGGCTCTAGTTTATATGATTATGTATATATGTTGGTAGTTAATAGTATTAAAATAGTTAAGTTTGTGCGATGTTTTCCATTTAGCTTCAAAAATTGGATCAGGTAGGAGATATCGCTTATGATATCATATATCTGAACTAGCCAATGGTTAGTTATTAAGGTGTCATAGCTAGTATCTAAATTACTTATGTCTCTACTTTTCTAGGGTCCACCGTATTAGCCAAATTTGCTTTTCAACCTTTCTTCAATAGTCTTTACGCCATTATTACTGATATCATATCGGATGTAAAGTCTAAACATTCTCCCATAACTATTACTGTTGTCCCATTACTAGCCTTAAGCATGATTCACTTCCTTCTACAAGCCACTATAGCATGATATTTGGACAACCAATCCATGCCTATAACCAAATTAAACCCATTGAAAGGCAACTCAGTGAGGTTAACTACAAACTTTTATCCTTGTGCTAACAAGGGACAATCTTTATACATTTTATCAACAATAACAAGCTAGCTTATTAGATTACTCACCATAATCTCAATATCAAGCATCTCTCGTACTAACCCTCAATCTAATGCTTGTGCAATGCAAATGAAAGATTATGTGGAACATGAATCTATTGGTGCTAAAGTAGGTAAATCAAAAAGTTAAAAAGTACCTACTATCACATTTAGTGCACTAGCTTATTCTCTGGCATTAATGGTATATTACCTAGCTAGTGCTCTGCTTTCTAACTTACCCTTTTGGCTACCCATATCTTGATCTCCTATATCTTTATTATTTGTCTTTTAAGTTGAATCAACATGTTTTGTCAGGCAATCTCTAAACATATGACCTTTAGAGCTATATCTCCAAACTAGACTTGACATGGTGTTTTAGCTTGTACCCTTATGTCTTCAACTACAATGTTCACATTGAGGTGTCAATACACTTCTAGCTATAGAGTTCGGGCACCTGTGGTCTGAATCTATTGCCTAGATAGAGCTCTAAATCCCTAACTCAAATTCTATGTTTGGTTTTTTTTTCTAACTTTGATATGGTATAGTCTAATAACCAATTTATTTCTTGTCCACTACAGAGGCTGAACTAGTTGACCCTTGTCTAAAGCATCTTTTCCTCTGGAGGCTATCTCATTTCTCTCTCATCTTCAAATCTCTTCCACTATGTGTAAGCTACTACTAAGGCTGAGAAATCTAAAATCTTCATAAGAGCTACTTAAAGCATAACACCAATGTTATGCCCCTTCTTAAATTTCCTGTTTCAATCACCTTCAGTAGAGACCATCTCCTTTTCATATTGGCTAAACCTTACAAAGTCTTTCTCATATTCTTCTATAGAACTTTTTCTCTACTTCACGTCTATAAACTCTTGCCTTTTCTAGTTCAAGTAGTGCTTGGTTATGCACTTTTTGTTGAGCTTTTTAAGGAAAAATTCCCAAGTTAAGTCCTTATCAACCTTATGTTTTAAAAATAGTCTCCCACCACTTGAAAGCTTTATCTACAAAAAAAGTTATACATTTCACATACTCCTCCTGAGTACACCTTAACTACTATATAATCCTCATGGTTTTATTCAACCAATGTTTTACTCACTGAGATCCATCAAACTCCTTACCCTTGAAGTCCTCAGCCCTATTCTTCTTAATCCTCTCAAGGTATGTTTTCTAAAGAGCCTGAGGTTCTAGCTAAACTCGAGGAGGTGGAGCAAGATTAATTATAGCAATAGCAATAATTGCTTATCATACTAATTCTATCATCTGCTCTAACTAAATAGGCTGAACTTGTGGTCCTTAAGCTATATGCCTAACATCATTCAATGAAATTGTATCAGCCCTGGTAGCCCCCTAACCTATTACAATCAGAGCATGGCTCTCGACTTCCTCTTCACCTTGTGGTGTAGATAGACTCATCCTTAGATATATGGGAAAAGAAATAAATTATAAGCCTTAATATGTATAATTATGTGATGTACTCTTTTTAAATCCTAAGGCACTCTTATGTAACCCATGTATATTGAGGAATGCCTAAATTGAGTCTTATAGATGCCTTAGCTTTTGGACCGATGATGATAGCCAAAGATAGGCCAAAGCAACAAGGTAAAAAACCTAAAATCATGGTCAATACAGACTATCCTAGTATAAGTCCACCTAGACTTGATGCTATAAGGTTCACACTGACTAAAATAGACCCAACCTAGAATAAGGCCTATAACCTATGGCCCACTAGGAAAAGCCAAAGCCCACGTCCGTATAGACTAGTAAAGACCTAACGTAGAACTACAGAGCCCATAGCCTATAGTCTGCCAGGGTAAACCAAAGTCTAGGTCTCTATAGACAATCATAGATTTAGCCTAGAAAAAAGGACCATGGTTTGTAGTCTACTAGGATAAACTAATGCCGTAGTCTATATGAACATATGATCCTTGAACTATGGTCTGCATAAACCTTTTGCTGAAAAGCTTTAAAAAACTTAATTTTCCTCTTCGGATTGTAACCCTTAATCCAACTCGAACTTCTTCATTTCTAAATAAGAGAATTGGCTAGAAAACCTATAAATACCCTTTCTAAGGGGAGAAGAAAAAAAAAAGAGGATAAGAAGAATTAAGACCCAAAATTTTGAGAGTCTAAGGCATAGATTCCAAATTAGGATTCATTCTACTAGTCCTAGGCCTATAATAAAATAATTGCTTTTTCAAAACACAACATTTGTCTTGTTACTTAGTGCTAATTACAAGGTAAGATCTAAGGCTTCTTTCACTAATTGCTTTCATTCATTCTATTCATGTCATTTCTATAACCAAGGATCATTTGGGATTAATTGACATGCGAGGCAATTCTATGTAATCCCTAAGTCAATTATAAGAGTAAGTTAACATTCTAAGGCATTTTATCATATTTTAATCATCTATTAAAAGTTGTAATCGTACATAATTTCTAGAACTAATACCTAAATTCTTACAGACTTATCTTAATGATTGCTAAGGTTTATATAGTCTAATTATTTGGATATGTGTATGGTATAAGGTCTGTATAGACCATTGTTCGATAATAGTTTTATGTTTATCTTCTATACTCTATTTTAACACACTCTATTACATGTTATTGTTATGTATTTATGCTTTTAGAATGTGTTATAATCATTATATTCCTTAACATGCATATCATTGATATTTTGGTATTAATGCTCGGTCTATATAAGCTCCCTTTCATGAAGAACATAGTCCGTGTAAATATGTGTTTTGAGAATATATGTTTCTTATATGAGTCTACATAGACTTAGTTTCATGAGGAGTGTAGTCCACATAGACATATGTTTTAAAATATAGTATTTATCCTTTCCATGACTAGTTATTTCATTCATTCTCTCATTTATAATGTTTATTTAAGCATAATCCATAACCAATCATATCTACATGTAATTTTTCTATAAGTATTATTACAACTCCATTGGGTGCAATTATTAGATCTTTACTAACCTTTGCATATGTTACTAGTCATTTATTTTTGAGTTATGTAAGACTGACAACCCATGTTCGATATGGGCTTTAGACAGACATATCAGTTGAAACATCTTGTAGTCCGCACGAACATAAACCAAAATCCATATCGATTCCATATGGACTTGCTAATGCATAAATGGGACCAATTGTTTATTCTTTATTTTCTTATTTGGTTTTTTTACCTTTTATTTCTTTTATTTATATTTGATTGTAATAGGTAGTTTAATAACTTGTTTCACACTTAAAAAGCCCAACTTCACATCAATGATTTTTCTATCCAATTAATTGGCATTTTCTTAACAAAATGGTTTTGATTTTCTTTAATAAAAGTCACATTAAAGTGTATTTTCAATAAAGGCCAATCACCTAGAGATGGGAGTTGGGCAATTACTGTCAATTCCTTTAGAATTATGGCTAGTTGATAGGTCAAATAACAATTAATAAATGACCTAATTTATGGATGTTAAATTTACATTTATACTTATAATACATTTTAAATGTTGCAATTTATTTTCTCTATATAAAAAGTGACATATATGCTTTTAACTAAAATGCTTGCATGCATGATACGAGATTAATAAGCATTAGAATATAAAAATGGTATATCATTGCTGCATAAATAAGATATGATTCTAAACCCTTTTAGGGAAAAACAATAGTGGTCTTGGTGTAAAGCTAGGGGGTAGCTCCAAACACTAACCGCCTCATCCTTAGTACATCATAAATTCTATCATGCTCTAATATAAACAAATGTGACAACCATTACCTGATCCGATCACCAAAACCGAATAAGGAGCAGCACACAAATTGACATCTAAACTACTCTCATGAAAAACCATTATAAATTAAAATCTTACTATTTGAGATTGAAAAATATTTTGAATGCATAAGGTTATAAAAATATGAATTTCCAAAAATCATTTTCCAAGGTATACTATTGGGGTCTTCATGCAAAAACTTCAATAGTATAATAGTTGTCTCGAGCACAATCCCAAATAGTAACTTGCATAAAAATAACACTTCTAAAATATCACAACACAATAAAACATCATCTAGATCCATCTGACCCACCCTCTAAGCTTATCCTAATTCAACCAACTCAAACTCAACTTTCATCAAGCATACGTAAGGAAGAGATGTAATACAAGTCATTCACATCATGCATACTTGTACAAATAAGTTGATATATACTATTATTGAGTTACAAAAATGCTTACTTCACGTTTTAAGCCTAATCCCTCAATTTCACTAGAGAACCACTGTATAAGTACTTAATTAATTATACAAAAGAAAAGAAAAAATCTTCTCTTGATCAATTGCTTATATTAAGGGACATAAAATATTTCTTACCATAATCATATCAATGGAACACAACCCGAATGACAAGACAAAGAACAGTGAGAAATCTTCCACCAAGAGAACATCTATTGAATCTCAGTAACCACACTAAGCCATGTAGTTCATAGCTCCAATGTGTTAAACTTTCTCTTAAGGATCCTTTCAAAATGATTATTTAGGGCATATCTGATCTAGATCTTCTTAAGAGGCATAATAAGCAGCTTCATCTTCTCTTACAACCAAACCTAAAGAAAAGCCATTAGGTTGGAAAATTGTAAAAGGACCACCTAAGAAAAAGTTAGGCAAACCTACTAGCATGAAAACCTTCATTGGCATGTTAGGTAAAAATTAGGGTAAATAAAATAAAAGTTAGATGGAAAACCTAATTGGGCTCTCTAAGTAAAGAAACAAACCCATAAGAGTATAGGACTTCTGACTATGAAATTAATGTCACCTTTCTTTAAGGCATCCAATCCTTGAATGGTCTTAGCCACCATGACCCCAAATGGATTATTCCAAGAGTAGATTCTAATTATAATTTGAAGCATTTTATAGTCACAATGTTTGTCCTCATAAGTGATAACCAATAGGTCACCAAATATACACAACAGGACATATTGCACCTATTCCATCAAATGAAGTGAAAGCTGACCAACAAAATCAACAATTGGCTATAAAGAAATTAAACCAACACCTAGAATAAGCTTATGAGCTACTAGGGTTAGAACCCTTAAGGAAAGCACAATGTCCATAGGGTAATGATCATCAAAAGATGGGACAGCAAGAAGAACATTAGGAGAAATGTGAAAGTTCATGATGGCAGTAAATTCATTTAGTGTGGGAACAATCTCTTGATGATTGAAGATGAATACATGAAAAATGGGATCACAATAGTGAATAGTTACGCAAACAATATTAGGGCTTATCTTTACCTTCCTCAAAAATCTAAAATCAAAAAAGGGAGTTAGAATTGTCAAATTCCAAGCGGCTTTGTAATCCAAAACTCAGGATAATTAATGGCTAAAAGAGAGTGACATAATGAAGATGGCATGAATGGCATCAAAAAAATGATATGTATAGGCATTAAAACAATGCTATTCCTAACACAACAAAGATAAGGAATCCTAAACACGTGAGGATATTTACACGAACCTCAAAACAAATGGAATTGATATCAAGGTCCACATAAACTACTTTTTAAGTACATCTACATGAACATATATTAGGCAAACATGAGCCATATAGAAAACTAAGTCCGTACGGACCATAATAACAAGAGAAAAGGATTTTGCACGGACTATGCCTTTGAGGATGATAATTTGAAATACAAGAAATGGATATTCTAAAAGGAAAGGCAAATGAGCTTTAGAGAACTAAGGATCTTGATAGGAAGGGTAAGCATTAATCACTTGATTTAGGTCATTGAAATTTTTGGTATTGAGGCAGTACATCAGTTCTTGTTAGATAAGTTGAGGGTTGTCATGTCTTTTGATAGATCTCGCGTGAATTATAGACATTTTGCCATATTGTGTGACACCATGGTTTTTTTATGGCAACTACCTATCATGGTATTGATCGGGATGATAGTAAATCTATGACAAGATATTCATTCAAATCAAAGTAGAAACATATCACTTATAAAATTGTGCCCTGTATCTTAGCAATGAAATGTTGAAGAATGTTATTAACTTAAGCTTCATAGTTTTATGGATGGTCTAAATTTTAGCTTAAGAACTCCTTATTATAGGGGATGTCATATGAATAAGAAGGAAGGATTTTTTTTTCTATACTTTCGATAATAGTATATGTCATTCTAAATATTTCTATATATGTTATTTTCTTACTTATATGTAAGTTCAAAATTGTATTTAAACCAAGTGAATATACATATTGCAGCAAATATACTAAACATATCTATATACAAAAATTTTTGAGGCCCTATTAGCAAAGAACTAAGGTTGCCATCATCTTTACTCTTCTTCCTCACTCTCTGTGTCCTCGTCATCTGAGGAGAGCACCAATTTCTCAGAAATCTTTAATGCCCTCTACCTCATCTGAACATCATTAACTATATCTACCCTTCTAGTTAGCTTATTCTGCAAAGAGAATAGGGGATCAATATATATCATGAGCAATAAGCATGTCATACATGTATATTTAACTAACAATTATAGAAAAAAAAAACTCATAAGGAGAATACGCATCTCATCCACCATTGCTCGCCTAACATCCTCTACTACCCAAGCATTCCTCTCAACTAAAGCACTCTTAACCTGGTAAAACCCAAGTAAGATATGTCATGTACAATTAAATCAATACATCAAATAAAGAAGGTCATAAGGCTCATATAAAATGTAGTGTTTTTTGATTCAAAAGGCCCTGGCAAGTTGTTCTTAATCCTTAAGCTTACAGAGGTCCACTCCACATCAATGCCATATCACATGTAGCTTAACTTAAGTAAATCGGTAAGAGTGCAAACAACTTCACCAGGCATCAATGAAGAGCCAACAACTAGAGTTAAGGTTTTATACCTTGAAGTACGTGTAAAAAGAGGTAAAAATTAAGGTTCTTAGGAGATAGAAGCCATTATTATTGTCTTCCTAGAAAAAAGGTTCATTTTCATAAGTAGGAGCAAAAGGCTACAATATAAGATATAATCAAAAACTACATATAGAACCTACACTTAAAAGGCAACATCAAGAATACTTATGAATCGGGGCCTAAAGTGTAAGGTAGCTGAGGAAGAAAATGAGATGACACCTAAAAGCTACCAAAGTGTCTTCGGGTATACATATAGTCATACCCTACATAAACTCCAAATCATTTATGTACTTCCCAAGTAGAATGGAATTAGGAGGACCATGAGGAATGTATCCTGTATTAGGACCCATATGCTAACTCAGTACCCTCTCCCTTAGAAACCAAGAATAAGCCATTGGGGTCATCAGCAAAATCCTTTAAGAGGATAACTCTCAAATAGAGTGAAGGAAGTCAGACATCTCCATAATAGGGAAGACCTACCATGCCAATTCAATCTTAAAAGAACTAGGTAAGCATAAAATTCAAAATAAATGAACTAAACTAACCAATGCATTTACAAGTGCAGGGTTATTCACATCAATGTAAGCCTTGGAGCTGAGGTATAGATGGTGATGCACCTAAGACAAGGCATTCCAAGGCCTTGAGGATGGCTAAACCAACATATCCATCACTGGATATAGGTAAGAAATGTCCAGCTCACATGGGCATTATATCCAGTGAAGCGTATAAGCCCAAACCTATGAAAAGCATTGCTAGAATAAAAAATAAGGACTATCACAAAGAAATGAAAAAACCCATGGTAATTACTCCCTAAGATGCCTAAAGCAAAACCCTAAACAAAGCAATGGCTCTTCTTAGTTTAAGGCACCATGTCCAAGCTCATGTACATCCATCTAAGTGAAAATAGCACTAGTTCCATGAACTTATGCTCTCAATTTACTCGAAGTTAGGGAGGAAGCTCTAGCTCAAGTTGCCATTAGCATTAGCAAACAACATGGTACCTAGAAGGAATAAGATGAGGTAGTGAGTATACTACTCCATCTTAAACTGACTAGTAGGAGCAATGTCAAGCCATCGCTCATACAAATCTATGCATCAAATGCTACTACAATGGTCCTGAGGCATGAAACCTAACAAACTTCTCACCTCCTAGAGTTAAAGGGAAAGATAATGATAGTTGACATCAAAAGCAATCGCTCATGTAGTGTATAGCATGCAAGTGATAAACTCTAATCAAATGGGGTAATCATTAGCTCCTTAAAAAATAGCTAAAAGGTATGCATGATGTCCATCCACCAATTAAGTAAAGCTTGGAATGCCTGAAAGTCCCTATGGAAATCTCCTCTGATAAGTTAATCCATAAAGGTCTAAAAGCCTATCACTCATAATATATCCTTGGTTGGAACAAGCATCACTGAGTACCACTATTATAGTCGAGATAAGGTATCCCCACACTTAAAGTGTGTCTGCATGAAAAGGTATCAAAGGGGTATGATTTGTGTCCACACAAACTAGCCATAAATAAGACTCAAAGCCACATCCATACATACTTAAAATGAATAGAATTTAAAATAGAGTCCACACAAAGCAAAGCTAGCCAATATCTATATGGGCCTAACAATATGCATAAATCGAGTCTGCACAGACTTAGTAATAACCTAAAAGATGTTCGCACATATGAGCTACCCTACCACATGTAAAAATACACAATAAATATCCCTAACACCTCTATGAATTGACACATTAAACAAGGTCTACACAAATAAAACATGCCATAACCAGATAGGTCTGTATGGACCTATCGAACTAGAATGATAGAAATAGCGAATAAGACAACTTTGGAAAACCAAAATGCATAAAAATAAAGCCAATAGGATAGAAACTAACATATGGGTTGACCTCTGAGCAAGCATGATAGATGAGGTTTGCCAAGACTAGAACCGACTCATCGTAGTAGATCCTATTAATTAGAGTAGCATTTTTGGGGTGATTAATGGATATAGAGGAAAGAAAACCCTCCAAAATGTGCATTAAAATGTCTATTACTAGAGGTAAAGGTAGAGAACCATTGATAGTGTTAGTAACTATGTTGATAGAGCCCTTTCGATTGCTATGACGTTACCAATAGAAGAAAAAAAGAAACCTAAAGATAAGGGGGAGGCCATCAAAAGTCTTTTCAGAAGAAAAACAGTGAGAAAATCATTAAAAGGAGAAAAGAAAAAATGAAAAATGGGAAAAGATTAATAGTTTTCAATCTATTGTGTCATGTTCGTATAGCCTTACCTACACACATCTGCATTGATTAAGACTCTAACCCACATTCCATTAACCCTTAATCTGTATGGATTAGCATCATGGACCTATGGCATCGTCCGTACAGACTAGTGTTCCAGCTCACTTTCCAAAGTCCCATTTCCATACAGATCATGTTCTCAAACCTATGACTATGGTCGCATAGGCCTTTTCTTATAGTCGGCACTTTTTAAGTCTGCATGGCCCTTGTTTGTCTAGAGTGTCCTAAAACTTGACTCTAAAAGGGCATAGAAATGATCAAACAAATGTAAGAATTAGAATTATGAACAAAAATGATTGAGAATTTGCACCTAAATGTGAAAATACGAGAAAAATTGATTTGTTAAAAGCTATATAGGTAATTTTTGGTCAACAATCCTACATACATTTTTTCATTCAAAAAAATTGATTTATAGCCAATATTCATTAGCATCATTAACTAATAGCCAAATGAATTTGCTTTATTTAGTTTTTTGAATCAATAAAATAAATTTAATGAATCATTAAATTAGGTTTTCCATTTTTGTTTAGTTTTGAATAATTTAATTGGATTTAGCCTCATTTTTAGCCTAATAACACATGTTTTTCCACATAGTTAACTTTTCTATGTTTAGAAAGTGAATACATAGTCAAAAGTGTTTTATTTTAGTTAGAAAAAAATGGATAAAAATTTGTCAATCCATTTATTTTCTTTTCAAACATATAATTCAACTCTTTTCTTTTAAAATTCTTAAGTGCATTAAATTGTTTTCAATAAAAAATCACTAACTAACCAAGATGGCAAGATATTTTGTAATTAAAATTAAAGAAAAAGAAGAGTCAATAGAGGGGGATTAGCCTTTCAATCCTTCCAAGCTACTAAAGTGAGGATTAGTTGTCTTGAACATCAAGCCACCTCTTTTATCCATCTTTATCCAACAAATCAACACGAAAAATGATATATTAAAAGTGTAGCATGCTAATAGAGCTAAAGATCAATAATTATCTTAAGAAAATAAGGCCTACTTGCTTTAAGTAGTAGCTCTACCCTTTTTAAAGAAAGGAACAGACCACATCCTTTTCCTTCTATTAGAGATTTTCAAAATCCTCTTTATTAGCATCCCTTGTTTCATAGATAACTTTGAGTCGATCCTTGAAGGATT
>CANXYI011561121.1:0-13767 GCA_948208565.1 Hura crepitans | reverse complement strand
ACTGTCCGGGTCTCAAAATTTTTTTATCTCTGGAATTGGTAATTTATGACCTAAAAGTAATTATTGGTTCTGCTAAAAATTTTAATTCCTTCATTTTGACCCTTTTTAGGCCTGTCAAAGTTTTATGAACAATATGCTAGTCATCGGTCTCGAAATGATGACCCGCACCACGGGGATCATCAATCGGGTTCCGAATGCACTGTTCGTAAGACGTCGATCGGCAGTCGTTACACTTCCAATGGCAACTAATCATATCAAATAAATCATCTGGGTCTACCCCATAAACTAGTGTAGTGGCTCAATATGAACCTCAGCTACTGCACTGACTCAATTTGATAAACAGACAGTCTAGCAGTTGCTAATCCCTAAGTTAATTGGCCAACCCATCTAGTGGGTGTCTACTATTGGGCCATTATATTCATTTTTAAGTTCATTTCTTTATTGATCATATTTTTATAATATACTAAGTCCAAAAATAGATAGTTACAATTTTTATTTGATAGTCAAATTTTGACCTGGATAGTTACAGGTCTTTTTTAGCCTTACCGAGTAATTACTGATCAATTTTTTGAATAATTTTAACTCATTTCTGAAGGCATAATTAAAAGCACATTAAATCTAGTCTAGCCCATTACTTTGGCTCAATTATTCACATGTTAGGCAGTTATTTGAAGCAGGGTCCCAAAACCTTTTTTAACGGTATAGTTATAGGTCATTTTTCTACTTTGTGATAGCTATTTTAGGTTCATTTTAAGTCCTTTTTTAGTGCCAATTGCACTTACAATTATGCATTTCTAGAGGCCTAAAGCCAAACTCAAGTAGGTATGTCAAATTGCCATACAAATGGCTTCCATGTCATGTCACATAAACATTACAAGTTAGGCCATTTTAAGGTACTATTTCATGCCTAAAACTAGTCCATTTATAAGCCACTTTTTCATGTCATTATAAGCCATTTTCAAGTTCATTTTTCAATCTTTTTCTATCATTTAAAAGTGTCCCATATGATATTCATTTCATGCCATACTCATTATACACATTCATTTAGGTCATGCCATATAAACAATGCCAGATTCATGACAAATATGTCATACCATTACACACACATATGCTAGTTAGGCCATACCTCATTTTCATGCCATTTAACCTTACAAAGATTTTACCCAATTGCCTTAAATTGCCTTACACATGTTTTCAATCACATATAAACATATGTATACACATGTTAACACCACACAAGCATGTCTACACACATTATGACTTTGCCATGTAAACTAAGCCAACACACACTTTGATCATGCCTCGACCACATTACACACACTCACATGCAAGCTTTATTCACTAATTTTTTTACCTCTACCTCACATGCCATCAATGGCAAGCCATATAACATACCATATGCCTAGTACACATGCCATACACTTAGCCTACTCACCAAACAACCTCTCGACCTAATGAAGGGGCACACCAAAACTCCTAACTTTCACCACATACACATACATTTCATGCATTTTCCATGTCATATACCTTAAAGATTATGCCAAACCACCTTAACAAGCTACACACACACGCACACACAACCTTACCAAAACCTCTTAGCCAAAAGGAGAACTTGCCTTTCCATGTATTCCTTTTCTCAAATCAACATTCTAATCATGCTTTACATAGAAAATTAACGTAAATATGTAACTAAATCACCAATTCACACACATTAACCATAAATCACATCATTTCCATACAAGAAATCCTAGCCTATCACATAAGAATCCCATCATTCAAGCTACAAAAGCCTTAAAATCACTTACCTCACAATTAAATAATTTAAATTCTTCACTTCAAGCTTGAAAAAAAACCACAAAACACCTCACTTCTTCTTTTCCTCCATTCACACCAACATCACCTTTAAAAATTCACCAAAAATCACACACCTCTAAATAAAATTCCAAGCATATAGTTATTCTTAGAATCATTAGATACTAAGAAATAAATTAAAAAGGGCTAAATTACTTACACATCAAAAATTGCCGTTTTAGTCCTCTTTGATGTACACCTTAAGCTCCCTTGAATTTTCTTGAGCCCTAGACACTTCTACGGCTTCCAACACCTTCACAAACTAATTTTTAACATGGTAGGGGATTTTTACTGGCAATAGGCAAGGGAAAAGCTTACAAATTGAAGCAAAAATGGTGGATTCCATGGGGAAATGGCATCGGGAGGAAAAAGGAAGAAAGAAGAAGAGAAAATGGGGTGGTGAGTGGCATTAGCCATGTAGGCACTTAAGTGTTACCTTGTGCCTTATATAGTGGCTGAGGTGGTACGGGTGGGGCCCACATACCACCCGAACAACCCAAAAAAACTTATTTTTGTTAGAAACTTGTGAGAATTTTAAAAAACCACTTAGACCTCTAAATATTATCTCATTTATTTTAAAAATCCTCAATTAGTCCCATTTAGAGGCTCATAAAATTTCACAGCTAAATTCCATCGATAAGATAGTTAACCAACTTCCTTGATTTACGTGTAAAACCTTAAATTAAAAAAATTTGCAAATGACCTCAAAAGTAAAAAATTCTTTCACCAATGGACTTAAGGGAATTTTTAACTTTTAGGGTTTGGCATTTTTAGGTATGTTCGAGCGCATCCTAGGTCATTTTTGGCCCACCTCCATCTGAGCCTATAGCCCACTATATTATAGCCTAAAATAATTTATTAGTTTTGATAAATCTTTAAATTAAATCAATTTCATCATTTTATTGCCCCTTAAAGTTTCATGACCAATACCCCTACCTCGAGCCTCATGAAGGTGATCCGACACTTTGAGAGCACTTTTCGGGCTCAATGGTACTATTTATAGAGCCTCAATTGATGGGTGTTACACTACTGGTAGATGAGATAAGAAGAATGCTTAATATGTAGAGCTAGAGATCACTATTAGAGGGATTGCCTTAAAAAGCAGGCTAATGTTACTTAATTACAAGCCTCCTCACTAGCACCCCACAAAGCCTAGAAAGAGAACAAGAATGGCAAGTTAGGTACCAATCATGGGACCATGTTAGAGACTCGAGTGCCAGATTGTCAGTATGTTATCCGAGCTCATGAGGAAGATGAGGTACCCGATGTGATTGTTAGTACATTCTCTTTATTTGATACATATGTTTTATCATTGATAGATCTAGGATCCACTCATTCATACATTTAACCTGTGCAAGCATGGGATAAAAGGGTTAGAACCTAAACCCATAGACTTAGATATCCTAGTTAGTAACCCAATTTGATGGAGTGTGAAAGTGAATAGAGTATACAGACATTGTCCTTTGGTAATTCAAGGTTAAGTATTTCCAGTTGATCTTATTAGACTCCCTTTCCATGAATTTGATGTTATCCTTGGTATGGATTGGTTGTCTAAACATCGAGCAGTAGTTAATTATGAATAAAAAAGGCTTACCTTTAAGACGACTGAGGGACATACGATGATAGTAGTTGGTGAGTAGAATTCCTTACCTAATCTCATTTCAACCATAACAATTAGGTAACTCATCAAAAGGGATGTAAAGCTTACCTAGCTTATGTATTTGAAACAAATAACACAACACTAAGCCCTAATCAAATACTAATAGTGTTAGAATTCCTTGATGCATTCCCAAATGAACTACCAAGATTGCCATTATAGTGAAAGCTTGACTTTGAGATTGAGGTGTATCTTGGTACTTCTCATGTATCTATTACTCTGTACAGGATGACACCTACTGAGCTGAAGGAGCTGAAAGTTTATTTGTAAGAATTATTGGATAAAGGCTTTATTAGGCCAACTACTTCACCTTATAGAGCACCAGTGCTCTTTGTAAAGAAGAAAGATGGATCCTCTCGACTATATTTTGATTACAAATAATTAAATAAGGTGATGGTAAAGAACAAGTACCCATTACCTAGAATTGATAATCTTTTTGACCATCTTAGAGGTGCTAGTGTATTTTCCAAGATTGACTTGAGATCGGGGTATCACCAATAGAGAATTAAGGAATCAAAAATTTTGTAAACTACTTTCAGAACCAAATACGAGCGTTATGAATTTTTAGTGGTGCCATTTAGGCTCACTAATGCTCATATAGCTTTAATAGACCTAATGAATAAAATCTTCAAACTATACTTAGACATGTTTGTCATCATCTTTATTGATGACATTCTAGTGTATTCTAAGAGTAGAGAAGAACATGAGCATTATTTGAGAATTGTGTTGTAGACTTTAAGGGAGAAATAGTTATATGCAAAGTTAAGTAAGTGTGAATTTTGGTTTACTGAAAGAGCCTTTTTAGGCCACATTGTCTCAGCAAATGGCATTAGAGTTAACCCCAGTAAGGATAAAGATGTATTAGAATCCAAGCCTCCTAAGAATGTGACTAAAATCTGAAGCTTTATAGGATTGGTTAGTTATTATCAGAGATTTATAAAAGGTTTCTCAATTATCATAGCCCTATTAAACAAACTATTGCAAAAAGATGTTAACTTTGTGTGGGATAAGGAATGCCAGGCAAGCTTTGATAAGCATAAAGCGATGTTAACTAAAGCTTCAATACTCACTCAACTTGAACAAGGGAAAGATTATGTGATCTATAATGATGTATCCTATAATTGACTTAAATGTATTTTGATGCAAGATGGGAAGGTAATAACTTATGCTTTAAGGTAATTGAAGCCATATAAATAGAACTACCTAACACATGATCTATAATTAGTGGCCACTATATTTGCTTTAAAAGTATAGAGGCATTACTTGTATGGTGAAAAGTGTTACATTTACACTAACCATAAAAGTTTGAAATACCTCCCCACATAAAAAGAGTTAAACATAAGGTAATGATGATGGATGGAACTGATAAAGGGTTATAACTGCTTGATTGACTACCATCCTGGGAAGGTAAATATAGTCATTGATACCTTGAGTCAGAAGTTCATAGCTATTATGAAAGCTATAAGTGCTAGGATGTATTACACTAAGGATGATATAGTTTTAGTTGAATTATAGGTAAAGCCTAACTTTAAGTAGTAGATAAAAGACGCATAAATGTAAGACAATAATTTTATGCAGATCATAAGTAAAGTCAAAGAGGGGAAGACTACAAAGTTTTAAGTTAAGATAGATGGATGCTTATACTTCCACGATAGGATGTGCAAACTTGAGGTGGAAAAAGTAATAACACAAATTTTGAGAGAGGCACATGTTACTCCATATTTCATGCTTTCAAAAAGTATGAATGTATCGAGACTTGAAATCCCATTATTAGTGACCAAGAATAAAATTAGATGTAGTAGATTATGTGGCTCAATGCTTGACATGTCAGCAAGTGAAGGTTGAACATCAAGTTCCTTCAGGATTACTACACCCTATAGCAATTCTAGAGTGGAAGTGGGAAAAGTCACCATAGATTTCGTGATGGGATTGTTGATGACCATAAGTAAACATCATATGGTTTGGGTGATTATGGATAGGATGAACTAGATAGTTCATTTCATCATAGTCAAAATAGACTACTCCTTGGATAACTAGCACAGTTGTACGTCGATAAGATTATGAGATTTTATGGAGTGCCAGCTACCATTATTCAGACTAAAACCCTTGATTCATTTCAATATTTTAGAAGAAATTGCAAGAGGCTTTAGGTACTCATTTAACTTTTAGCATAGCATTTCACTTTTAAATGGATGGACAATTAGAATAGGTTATATATGATTAAAAGGTAAGCTACATAGTTGTGTGATTGAATTTAAAGGGAGCTAAGATCAATATTTATCTCTAGCTAAATTTGCTTACAATAATAGTCATCAAGCTAGCTTAGGCATGGCACTTATGAAGCACTATATGGTAGAAAGTGTAGAACTCCACTTTATTATAGTGAAGCATGTGAGAGTAAGCTTATGGGACTTGATTTGCTTAGGGATGCAAAAAAGAAAGTCAAAATCATAAGCAATAAGTTAAAGGCTACCATAGACCAATAGAAAACCACATGCTAACTTGAAGTGGAAGGATATTGAATATAAAGTCAGTGAAAAAGTGTTTCTGAAGGTGTCACTATGGAAAAAGATACTTAGATTTAGCATAAAGGGGAAGTTGAGTCCCAGATTCATCGGTCTATATGAAATCACAAAATGTGTGAGACTAGTAGCTTGTAGGCTAGCCTTGCCACTAGAATTGTAGCAAATCCATGACATATTCCACATCTTGATTTGAGGCAAAATCGATTTGATCCTTTACACATGATACTAGTAAAAAAGGTTTAAATATAGCTAGACTTGAATTATGAGGAAGAACTGGTGTAGATATTGACCAAAAAAATCAAAGAATTGTAGAATAAGTCTATACCACTGGTGAAAGTGTTATGGAAACAAAACAAGATGAAAAAGGCCACTTAGAAAAAGCAAGGAGCAAATGAGAGCTCAATATCCATATAAGTTCTCACTAGGTAATTTCGAGGACAAAATTTCTTAAGAGGGGAAGGATTGTAATGCCCGTAAATCTCAATTTCATGAATAGTACCTTCGAGGTATGAATAGTATCTCCCGGGGATATTGGGACACCTTATAATGGCAAGAAAGGGAAGTACTAGTCAAAAAACTTTAATGGGCTAGAAAGTGATGAAAATGAAATAATTAAAACTTTTAGTAGAACAAATAAATCATTTTAGGCTAAGAACTAGTGAATAGTAACCTTAGTTGAGTTTGTGCCAAGAATGGTTTGGGATATACCCAGTTAGGCCTAAAAATATCATACCCTGAAGGCAAAAAAAATTCCAATAAGTCTATTAGTGAAGGAATTTTAATATTTTCAGGTCATTTGATATTTATTTGGAAATTTTTAATTACACGAGTGCATAGTAACCCTGATTACCTTTAGAGTTTTGACCTAAGATTTTATAAAGCCCTTAATGGGTAGTATGAGAATTTTTGGCACTAAAACCATGATTTTTAGAGGTCTTGAGGAATTATTTTGAATTTCTAAAGTTTAAAAGGAAATTGGGTTAAAATAGATCTTATTATCAACACGTGGCGTAATCTGAGCTGTCTACCTATCTAATATAGAAGCCTTGCACATGTGGGATTTCCATATATGCCAAAAACACTTGCCACCCCTTTCTCCCTCATTTGGCCAATGCCATTGCCCCTTTCTCTCTCCTCCCTTTTTCTTCTTTATCTCCCATAAATCAAGGCCAAACCTAGCAAAAGTTATATGGTTCTTTACCTCTATAGCCTTTTGAGTTCATTCTAACTGACAGAGTTCAGAAATAGAGGCTAGAAAGTGAGATATTGACACTTGATGAATAATGTCAATTTTGGGTGTAAGTGTTTTTATCCCACTTTTTATTTTTTATTTTAGGTAGTCCTAAGTGAGCCTATCATAACTAAGTAGCTAGCTTTCAATTTGGAGTAATGTGGAATTTTTGAGAATTTTCTAGACCTTAGAATGTGTATGTTTATAGGAAAAGAGGAAAAGCTTGGAGAGGAGAAGCATCCAAAGGCTTAAAGTGGTTAAAAAAGGGTGTTTTGACATTGTAGGTATGTGAATTTAATGTAGTATGTGTGTGTTGTCATGTGTGTGTAAAAGTGTGTATGGAAGTGTAAGTGTAAGTATATGTGTGCATGTTAAGGCATAATACTTTATAGGATTATCTTAATATGATTATGAGAAGCTTATGTGTGTGATTAGTATGTGAGAAATGAATGTGCATGTGTGTGCTTATGGTATGGTCGAATGGTGTGCATGAAACGCATGTTGGAATACAAGTGTATTTAGTGATGAAATTGGGCTAAAATGTGAGTATGGAAAATGGTTATAAAGTGAAATGTATAAAGAAAAATAATGGCTGGTAATAATGCATGACATAGCTTAAATTATGTTATGCATGAAAGCATGTCCATGTATGTATAAGTGACGACTAATGGTAATTAGAGTAAAACAAGAAATGGCAAAGTGCATGAGAGTGAGTTGGATGAAATAATCCACGCATATTGAGTATTGATATTAGCAATCTTATTAAGTGGTAATGTTAGTAATAATGAGAATATGGAATTGATGTAACTATAATTGATCATGAGAATGATACCTTAAGACTATCAGGTCTAAAATGACAAAATCAATAGTGACATAAGGGTTAACAGGGTATTGAAATGGTTGATTATGTAACAAGGTAAACATGCACGTAATTGTGATGGTTATAAGCTATATTATGATTAATGACGAATAACTTATAACTATGTCAATAAAATTGGTAATTAGAAGTTAGCCCATATCAGTTAGATAGCCACTGGATAGGTTAACTAATTAACTTGGGAATTAGCAGTGGTTAGGGGTTTTGGTCCTCCTGGGCTATTGCTTATGTACATGTGATGGTTGGTGTAGTGTCGAGGTTCTAATAGAAAGCCCTATACACTCGGGTATTGGGAGGTCCATATGGGTTGATCCTTGCTTGCCCACCTCATTATGGATTTGAGAGGTCCCTTGGGGTTGATTCCTACCATCCACTTATGATGATTGATGATTAGGATTTGAGAGGTGCCACAGGACTAATCCCTACTATCCCTACTGTTGGGAGGTCCACCCCGACTAATCCTTGCCATTCTGATTTAGGAGGTTCTTAGGAACTGATCCTTACTATCAGATATAATGAGGTAGGTATAGCTATTGAGGTTTAAAATATAGGCCATTGCATATTTTGGATCCCATTATCTAATGTCTTTAAGTGTAGTCTTTACAGTATGGGTCTAAAATGGAATAAAATAAATAGAAATAGACAATATTAACAATGATGATTTATGACATACCTAGCCTAAGCAAAGATAAGGAACATAACCTAGTGACTTAAACAAACTATGAGACACAGTGAAGTTTAAGTAATCAGACTGGCTAATAAATGGCAGAGTTGCATTTACCTGAACTTACATGATCACATGGCTTGCATGATGAGTGTTTTTGCATGACTATTTAGTTGACACATATATATTACATTAAATTCACCACTAAGTTTATACTCAGTATATTGGTGTTTTGATGCGTAGGTAGGAGATATTTGTGAGCTATCCAACCTCAGTACTTGTAGTGTAGTCGACGAGCCTTCGAGGGTATACTTTCTATATATTTTTGTATGTATAGAAGTAGGCACTCATGTATAGAGGTTTTTAGGCCTAGGATATTAAATTGATTAAACATGTGTTTCAACACTATATAAGTTGTAAACCATAAACTAGAGCTATTAAATGAATGCCAATATATACATATTTTTGACTATTTGCTCACTCTGAATGATATGGGTCTAAGACCCTGTGTTTGTGTGACTATTTATTGTGACATGGATGGTTAACTGAAGGACCAAATGAGTCTAAGAGATGAATGGTGTATAACTGCTATAGAAGTGTTTTTAACAGGTTTAATTTTTTTTCAGAGTAGCTATTATGCTCCCTAAATTTTTATAAATTAAATTATTATCTTATAAAATGGTTTTATCAACTAATTACAATCAATATGAGAATAATATAAGATAATAATTGAAAAAAGGAAGCTTAGACTAGGTAATTGGGCTAGAAGTGTTAAGTGAATGATGGCTGGGGTAGTGACAATATGAGTGACCTACGAAAAGTAGTATCTCCTATCGTGTTCCAACGAGAATCGAGTAGGAGGTGTTATAATGTTGTTATCATGTTGTATGATTTTTTTGTTCCTTAGTATGTATATTGTTGATGTTTTATAATTAATATGTGGTCTGCATGAACTCCCTTTTATAAGAATCATAGTTCACATAAATGCATATATTTTATGCATACTTATTCTATTTTGTGGTCTGCACGGACTCCCTTTCATGAGGAGTGTAGTTTGCATTAACATATGTTCTGAATTCCATTTTTGATGAATTTCTATATTTATCTTCATGTTTCCTTTACATTTTTAATTCATCATTCTTTTAGTTATAATCATAATTTAGGCATGCATTATGATCATTTATACTTGTATCACATAAGTTGTTATCATTTTGTTTGGTATTGTTCTTAGGTCCTCACGGACCATTATTCATGTTACTAACCTCTTTCCTTAAGTTTTGTAAGAGTGACATTTCTTATTAGATTGGAGGTCCAGATGGACATATTTGCCATGATACATCATAGTCTACACAGATATATACTTAAAGCCACGATAGGTCCGTATGGACTTGACAATGTAGAGACAAGACCAAATAGCTTATTCTTTGTTTCTTTATTTGGTTTTGTACCTTTTATTTCTTTGGTTTATTTTCACTTGTAATAAAAAGCTTAATAACTCATTTTACATGCCAAAATGCCTAACTTCACATCAGTGCTTTTCTACCTAATTAAGTGGTGTTTTCTTAATCTCTTAGAGATGGGAGTCAAGTAATTACAGCCAATTCCTACAAAATTATGGGTAGTTGTGTAACACCCCTTGCCCATTCTCTAAGAAAATAGGCAAGGTGTGCCACTTACCATAAGGTGACCCATCCTTGGATTTTCCCAGGGTTCTTTCGTTTAACCTTTATCACATTCAATATTTTTCAAACTAAAAATTTCTCTTGTTCTTTTCCAATGATCTAAATTAAATCTACTAGGAATAGGGTTCTTTCATGTTTGATCCTATCGTAAATTTTCAGCCTAGGCTTTATTCACTACTATAGATTTAGTTATATTACCATTACTTATAATTTTTATCTCAACAACACTACCATTACCATTCTATTTACCCCAATTACCCACAATCTATGTATGAGTGCCTCTACTCACTTTAGAGAATATCTGAACACGCTATAGCATACCTAGACAATCGTCGTCTGCACCACTGGTTGCCTGCTTCAAGCCTTCATGCATCAATCACCTATGCATCGAGACCCGATATGTTGAGTATGCACTTAGTGGTGAATTTAACCAAACATAACATGTAATTTTTATGTCATACATGCAAGCACACATAGCATACAA
This sequence comes from Hura crepitans, assembly GCA_948208565.1. Lineage (NCBI taxonomy): Eukaryota > Viridiplantae > Streptophyta > Magnoliopsida > Malpighiales > Euphorbiaceae > Hura > Hura crepitans. Next base: position 2,796 of record CANXYI011561121.1, on the reverse strand, counting down.
CTTTTATTATGTCCATAATGTCTACCCTTTCACCTATTAGTCCTCAATTATGCTTATTTGCTCATAATTTGCTCCAGTTTAATGTCTAACTTCAAGTATAGGTTCTTACAAGAATTACTACCAGTTATTGGTTCACATTCCTTACTCCTCATCTATATCAATTTCCCCTCTCTCCTCCTTCATTTCTTTGTTCACATAATTTAATCCTCCATTCATTATTCTTTTTATCCATCCACCTCTGTCCTGTAGATTCATTTAATAAAAGTCTAGATATGAGTGTTAACCTTGTCATTTCTATCTTTCATAATTTCTTACTTGTTTTATATGCCTTTATGACATCCTATTAGGTTTACCAAGGTTTAGTTCAATCTCAACCCTCACAAATTATTTTATTTATTTCCCTAATACATGTATTCATAAACTATTACATTCACATTTGTTTTACTCATTCTCAAACCTCACTAGTTATTCTTTATTTCTAATGCATTTATTCACACCCCTTTATAGTTTATAGCTAGTTTTTTATCACCTTGAGTTCACCTATCAATTATGTAAATTACATCATTATTTTAAGGATCTATATTATTCCATTTAATACATTTCATCACCTTAGAGTCATGGCTCACACTAGACAGACAACACTTGAAGACACCGGATAATGGGACTATCCTGTGCAGTGGCCCATTTTTAGGGCCTCGGTAGTTGCACCTACCTCACTCAATACTCAAGGACCCGTCCGAAGACCACTCCTAATACCGGACTAGTAGATACTGAGGGACCTATCCATAGACCACTCCCAATATCTATGAAGTATCTCAAGTAGTACACAAAGGTGGATAATCAGGGACCCGTCCATAGACCACTCCTAATATCTATAAATATATCAATCAGGAAAGGATGGATACTCAGGGACCTATCCAGAGACCACTCCTAATAGCCATCATAAATACATAGTAGTGGGCCCCAAAGGACCAACTACCTAATAGCTGCTAACTCCTAGTTGATCGGTCAACCAATCCAATGGGTGTCTAATTGATGGGCCATAAATCTTTTACAACAATAATTATTAACATCATATCGTATCTTAAAGTTACATTTTCATTTTCTGACATGCCTTATCTCATTCAAGCTTCCATTTCTCATTATTTCAATACCCTCTTATTCTTGGCTCATAATTCTGAAGTATAAAAGCATTATCATGTCATAGTTCAATCCCATTGCTCTATCCCATTTCATATAATTTTATATCTGACCCAAGATCATTTATCATGTATATAATATTTACTTACTACCATCTCATCAAACCATTCTCATTTTACCTTCAGTTGTATTCATTCTATTTCTTTCCATTCCATTGTCCATTTTCCCCATGTAATTTATTCACTGATATTAATAACTCCCACCAGATTCTAATCCATGCCTTTTTATTTTATTTCTGTCTTGTATTTTCCCACACTTACTGACCTTCCAATCTTAATAACTTATTTTTTTTCTGTTGTTGAATTAGTAGACATATTCTCTCCCTATTCCATTGATTATCTTAATTTCATATTCTATTGTATTCTATAGTTTGATTATTCTATACTTATTTTTCCCAAGCTTATGTCAATTAAATCCCCTTTTTTTTTGGTGATTAAAATTCTTACAATACTAGTATATTACTTCCCTTTATTTTATGCCCACGTTTATTGTACTAAAATTTATTCTTTTTTTCTAGACATCTAAATTCCCAGTCAGATTTTTCAATAATTTAATTCGTTCCTAAATTCATTTTGGTCTTCCTAACTTTATCTGATTGCCTTTATATTTCACTAAATATTTTTTATTTATTCTCATGCTAAAAAGACACAGTTTTGAATTTATTTTATCCAATCAATTTTTTCCGGACAGTTACGGGTCATCGGAGCCTTGGACAGTTGTGGGCTCCTCTCGTGTCAAATTTACTATTCATTTGGTAATTTTTTTTCTTATCATTTTTTTCAATCAATTTTTCTTTCTATTTCCTTAAACCATAATATATCAATTTTTTTTTCACCTTATTCATTTATTTTACACCTAATTTATTTTATAAATACATTATTAGCACATAAAATTAACATAGATTAATTTAATTTCCCCTTTTTATGACATTTTTCTTCTCTTTATTAATTTCTATTTTCTTGCACCTATCTTCTCTCTCTACATACATCCTTCAAGCCCCATTTTACCATTCTCACATACATGACAATCACATGGCATGCATGTGACCATACATGCATCACATATCCACACATCTTTATTACATCCCATTCACACCCATATCATCCTATCTCCATTATTTACACATCTTAACATCCATTCTCCATTCACATCATCATGCTATGTCTACATTACCATACATGACATATACATAGTCATGTATGTACCACATGCCTACACATTCCATTCACATACCAAACACATCCCCACCATCCTAAATCATCCCTTTACATCTTCTCACATGCATACATACATGCACATACATAAAACCTCAACTTTCATACATATATTTTCATATTCAGTGGCACTAAATCTTAACATGCATGCTAAGTTTAGGTAAATTCACTTACATCCAACTCCTGTCATTATGTAGTTACTCTAGAATCCTTCAGAATCCCTTTTCCTCCACTTGAATCACCATTCTCCATTTTCCATACAAGCCACCCAACTTTGAAAAATTCTACAAAAATGCACACAACTCCAAATCAAATTCCAAAACCATAGAGATTCTTAGAATTCCTTAAGCTAGCAATACCAAAAATAAAAGCTAGGATTCAA